>PNEQ01084212.1:67216-108597 GCA_003012365.1 Medauroidea extradentata | reverse complement strand
TGTCGCGTAGTTGGCCATGTCATAAAGTGTAAATGCGGCCGAATGGACACTCGATTCCACCAGACCTTAGCGCAACGTACTTTAAATGCTTTTCCTATCCAAACAAAAACACAATATCTTTAATACTTTTTGATTGAGAGTTATTACACTGAAGCTCTGCACTCGGCTTCGCAGCCGAGGCAGACGGCGCCCTTAAGAGACTTAAGTGCGAGTTTGTGTCTAGTGTTCTGCATGACAGAGACGCAGCATAACGTAAAGGTAAGAGAAACGGTAAATCCCCGATAAAACCTATCCATCAGCAAACGGCATCATTTGCATGCAAAAACGGGAGCGCCTCCACCCGAAATCCTTTCTTGATCTTCTTGGTATGAAGAGTGTGGTGTGAACACTAAAAGAAAAATTTTGTAGTTGAGAGTCCTCTACAGCGAGCTCATGAACTGTGTTGCAGCGTGTTAAGGAGAACTTTTTTAAAATGAATACGTGTGTTTGATATCATTATCTTCGAAAAGAAAACATATTTTAAATCATGCTCCTCTGTTTTTTTTTTTTTTTTTTTTTTTTTTTCGTTTTTATGTATCATGCTTAGAAGATTGGTTTAGAGGCACCTAAAAAAACTGAAAACGACTTTTTCAGACTGCTGTCACGTAAAAAATGTCCACCGGAATCGTAAAACAAAAATAGAGAAGCAGGCGCTGGACTTCATTACGTACTTTCCGTAAACAAAAGAATAGTGTCGCCACTTGGAGTCACATAGGGAAACGTCAACGGCCGAAACACTACACGCCGTATTTCCGCCCCGCTTATAAAGTCGATACGGCTGTTGACGTACAAGCCAGTCTAGCTCTTATCGCCCCCGTGTTTCCATACCTCAGACACGGCGGGCGACTAGCGCCTACTACATAGGACTGTTAATGGATCCTGTTAATTTTTTTTTGGTGACAGCAAAATATTTTAGTTGTGAGCACAAAGTATTATTGGCTGAGGTCAGTTCTAACAATATCTTTCGTAGCTTCCACGAAATATGTACACATATTTCGTGAACACTGTACCATCTTAACTTTTGGGTGGTTTGACAGGAAGGATTTGTAAGAAGTATACTACTACTTTGTGAGCTCACGATGATAATCCTTCTGGTGATATTCTTTAAAAAAATTTTTCTTCAAATACTAAAAATGAAACATTGTAGGTATATGTCTTAGCATTAATTATTTCTTATGATGAGATTGTTCTTATTTGCGTACCCAAAATTGCATCGTAGGAAGAGCAAAATCTCTTTTTTTTCTTCGCCATTCCCAGTATTCCCTTTTATTTTCCACATTGGGGTCGTTCTCACTAAAACAGGTACAAAAATTTGGAGATATTGTTGTGCTCTGTTTACTGACATGTTTGAAATGGCGTAAGTGAGTGTGTGTGTGTGAAGCCTGTTTTAGAACAATTATCGAATTGAAGACGTTAATGCCCACGGTGTCACTGCAGGAGCTCTGAAACCCATCATGTCAATGTAAGTAAGTTATTTTCCTGACTTCGCATAAAAATAACTGTATTTGTATAATAATAAATGTAACTTTAGCTGCAGAAGCTGCAAGTAGGTACCTTTTTTATTATTATTATAGGAGATTATTGTTGGTTTTATTTCAAGAAATTAGTTTTTTGTTTAATTTTTATTACAATATTAAATAAATATATTTTATTACTATTTTTTAATGCCTGTACTATAAAACAGGAAGATACCACTTTGAAAAACTAATAATAATTGTTGAAGATCAGAGCCAGGAGGTTATAAATTTAAATATATTATGGACTCTCAAAAGCAAAGACGATATGATAGTATGTCTCCAATGAAAAATGAGCCACACGACTTCACATAGTTCACCTTGCATCACTTTTCCACAATTCAGTATAGTAGAAATGTCACTGCATGCAAAAACAATTTTCATATATTCTGTGACACGATGTACATTAATGTGACTCCCTAGGTACCGTCTGTATGTGTGACGGACAAAATCTATGGAGCGTTAAGAGTGCCGTTGACTGGTATATGTAATGCAGTATCTTCTCTACGCGCAAATCACTCAGCTGACATGTAGTGGTTTACTAGTATTCTCTTACCCATAGGACTGTCAGCGGTAACCATTTCATTTTATTTGTGGAAATTATGGTCCAAAGTCCAACGAATGTTTTTATTTCTGAGTTATTCGAATACGATTGGTAATTTCACAGATACGGCAGTCTGAAGAGAGCCTTTCTTCGGCATTTTGAGTAGTAAAACTTTGTCGTTTTGTAACATACCGCGTGTTGCAGAAAATAAAAATTACAAATTGAAACAAATGTATAAACAAGCAAGAACTACTAATCAAAAATGATATTTAACAAGGTTACAAAGTTGGCAATTCAAACAAATGGAAAGTACAATTATGTGTCCACACAGTGGCCATTACTATCGCCTGTGAGGCGGAAAATTACAAAAAAAAATATTAATTAGTTTTACAAAGATCACAAAGTATATCAACTGAAAAGAGAAAATATCTCGGCAGGTCAGAACTTAGTTACATGAAATACATGACACACCAAACGTGTCATCACAAAGGTAGCCTAGTTACTTCCGCGGGCTCCATAATGTCAAAACCTGGTGATACAAGCTAAAAGCTAATAAAGCAACACACGTGTGTGCAAAAAGCCATCAGGCAGTCGGGCAACAAATAATCAAAACAGCTAACAAATACTATGTGGAAAAGTCAAGTAGCAACGAACACAGCAAAACCCAACAAAAAACATTTTAAGACCAAGAGAGGATTTTCAACAGACGGCGACCGAAAAAGGAAGTTAGAAAAAACGTTACAACATGAATTAAATAAACTATTTCAAAGACAGCTCATGACCGCAGCCGCCTTGCTCACCATGGGGGGAGGGGACAAGTCCCCAACCTACCCTATCACACTAACTAGGAGCTCGGAAGTACTTACATACTCAGTGCCCCCGTCCAGAAGAGAAAGGAAAGAGAGCTGACGGCCCACGCAAGAACCTTAGTTCAACCTGGCCAGAGTCTAGCTAACGCGCCTGCGCAGGGAAGAGGAGAAGGGGAAGCATAGAGTAAAAGCAAGGAAATATAGCGATACAAAACAACAGCCTTCCGTGCCATCAAGTCTCTACAATAGTCACGTGGTCCACTGTGCACCGCCGACGAGAGCGCTGTAGGCACCCAAACGGTTCAGTGTAATAAGCGCAGAGAAATTTAATTTCGTAAATTCATAATTTGAAGATTTTTTTGGCAGATATACAAATTGATTTCACCTTTAGTAGTTTCGTCACAAAAAGAACAATCGCAACTCGCTGCAGTACATTTCAAGGCCATGCGGCGAGTCACTGTAAAGGGAATCCCTAAATAGTCTGCGTTTGTGTGTGAGAGGCAGAAGCGGTAAGGGTGCCACTAACCGACGTATGTAATGCATTATCGCCCTTCTTCGCCCTTCGAGCAAGCCCCTCAGCTGGCGTGCAGTGTTTTACTATTATCCTTTTCATATGGGACTTTAAACGGTCACCACATTATTTTATTTATGGGCAGCCTAGTTCAAATTATAACGCTTGTTTCTATAGTTGTGTTTTTCAAATCTGGTTGACAACTTTCCAAATACGGCAGTCTGAAAGAGCCATTCTAGGCCGTTTTGAAAGGCTCGAAAATAACGTTTCTAATAGACGTGCCGAATTTTTTAAACAAAAGTAACATAGTTTGAAATGTATGTTCTTTTCGTAGATATACAAATATAATGCGCGTTTATAGCTTCGTCAAAAAATAACAGTCGTGACTCGTAGAAACACATTTGAAGGGCAGGTAGGCAGACCTCTTAACTTCATTAAATTGGAGCGTTTCGTATTGTTTCTGTGAGGTCACCGGTGCCGGATTAAATATTTTACCACCCTCCCTCGCCCTCTCTCGCACCATGTAACTTAAACTACACTGCAGTCTGCAGTGATGACGTTTCCGCCGGCCAACAGCATCACGCCTACATCTCTCAGCGCCAATGGTATACGGCACGTACAAGGCCATCCACGATGCGTCATCGTATCTCGAGTGGAGGTGTTACTGCGATGATCCAAGCGCCCGGCTTGTATCAGACCATAGCGTATCACGTGGTTACTGTATCGCTTAACTTAAACGGCAAGTGTAACGGTATGTATACTCCGTGGCTACATTTCTAAACAAGAACGGTATGTGAATCTAAACTCTCTTAAGGATCGCAAGAAAGATAAAATGTTTAATTTATTAAATAATTGTCTGTGAAACATTGTAAGTCGAAAACGTTAATTTTTCTCTTTCACAACATTCGATGCAATTTAATACATTAGTTTTGTGTATGCCAATATTTCGCAGATTTCGCAAGTGTACTTAATTTTTACCAGACTATATTTCATTATTTACTGTTGAATACTTAACTTCCGATGCATGAAAACGGGCATGGGCGTCATTTGAGCATTTTGATTGGGGTGGCAAGGATTACCAGGTATAAAAGATTTGAAAAAAAAAAAAAAAAAAAGGGGGGGGGTAGAAATCGAACAGCTCCCATCAAAATTATGTATACACTTTTGTATTGATTATTTTATACCGTTAACTTAATTAAAAATCAATGTAATGGAACATGCCAGAAGTAAAATTTTATTCCTGAGCTAACAAAGAGAATTTTATGTTCTCTATCAACAAAATTTTAGGGTGGCAACTGCCACCCCTTGCCACTCACGAATTACGCGTATGAAACCGGGCACAGATTATAAGTATGTCGTATGAACGGCAATGCTAGTAATTTTCTTAAATTTTATATTGCCAAATAGGTTTTCAATTTTCTTGTACAATAAAAGGTTGGGCACAACCAATCCAATAGCCTTATTGGTTTGCTGTTACTGCGATGGACTAACGCTTTTAGGATGTTAACATTAGAAGGTATATCTTGAAAATGATCTTGTCAAGATTATTAATACGAAATTATAATTTATTATTGTAGCCTTATACGTTAGCTTTCAGTTAGACAGAAATTTTTTACGTCTAATTTAACAAATTGCATGACGATACAAATTAAAATAAACAAAATTAATAAACAAGGTTTAATATATCACTCTTTACCATGAATGGCTTATTTCATAGCCGTACCTTTAAATCCTCTTGATTCTTAAGCCCATTCTCTTTGATTTCTAATGTTTGCGCGATAATTATTTTTTAAACGTAAATCAGAACAGATTTAAAAACTCTGTCTGGCAGTTTTGTTTAAATTGGTTTTTGCCGTGGTAGCTAATTTCTTCAAAGCAAAAATATATTATACGGTTTCATCTAAAAAGGCAATTAACCATAATTTTGTTAGTTACGTAATTAACCAAAACAATAGTATTAACTGCCTTTAAAAAAAATCAGCCAACATGGAGAAGACGATTTGAAACAAAACTGCCGGACAGAATTTTCATATCTGCTCTCGTTTATGCGTAAAATATTAATACCTCTAAAAAAAATAGGAAACTAGAGAGCATAGCCTTAACCGTTAGCCTAAGCCCGAGCCATTCGAGCTAAATTGCCTTAATCCTCTGTTACCCCAACTTTCATCAACTTTTACTTTTCCGCACTATTCATATTTCCTCATTACTTCCGCAATCACTCGGTATTTTCATATCTCGTTTGGTTACTCTCGTAGTCTTTTACTACTGTACAGTATGTACGAAAACTGCCGTACAATAAGCACGCCACGGAAAACCTGGGCTAAACTGAAATCGGAAATAATAATGGCAAAATGTTGTACGGTGACACTTTTTACTCACAAAATGTGGCAACATAGCACTGAGTAAATTCACTCTTGCGCTACTCAGATATCTTATATGTTTTACTACTTCTGATGTGATCATCATATTATGAACGTGGGTTCAAATTCCGAGCAATCCAAGCATGTCTGTACTCGACCTAACATATATAAAATAATATCTGGATGTGGAGAGAAAGAATATAATTACTAAATGCTATGTTGCCAGGTTGTGCGCGAAAAATGTTTTCGTACAACATTTTGCCACTAAATTTTTGAACTCCTATTTAGCCAAGCATTCGTGTGGTACGCTTATTGTACGGTCGTTTCTAGATACCCTATATATCTACTTCAACTTCCTTCTTGGTAACCTTTAACCTTCCATCTTCTTATCATGCACATAGTAATATTTATTCTACTACAGTTTATAAAGAAAATATGTTTTTTAATGAGAAATTTTGGCATAGGGAAAATTTTTGCTGCTAGTTTCCCTACTATCGCAATAGGACCAGAAAAATACGAAGCTGCAGTAAATTTTAATTTAAATATACCTGGACATGACAGAAGTCATTTAACTTAATTTTTGAGCTGAAATAAACCAACTTCGTATTTTAATTTATCAACTTTATGTAACTTAGAATTCAAGAAAGCTCTATGATTGGTCAGTTTGCACCCATTACCGATATCAGCGCTCAAGTGTCAGAAAATTTCCCTGTGACAAACGTTTAACATTGATGTTTCCATGCGATCTATATGATATTTGCCAGTCACGCACCTGTACATTTTCTCGCACCACTTACATTTCGAATTGTGTTCCTTCATGTTACCAAATTCATACTAAATGGACATTGCCTCTATCTTTTTTCTACCTTCTTATCCACTGTTCAATTTTATATATACATATGGGGACCAAACAAAGCCTATATACTTAATTCCCCAGTCACTTTTTACATAACTTTAGTTTTCTCGATACATTTTCCTGATTGTCGATTAGTTCCATTTTTTATTATATATATATATATATATATATATATATATATATGTGTGTGTGTGTGTGTGTGTGTGTGTGTGTCTGTGTGTGTGTGTGTGCTTGTAGCTTTTCTCGTCAAGTGACGAATTAGAGATACCAGATATACCAAAGATCTTTCCTTACTAAAGCCATGCTGTTTCTCTATAAGCTTTCCTTGCACAATGATACATTATGGTGTTGACTTCAAAACTCGTGTTCCTTCGCCTGTACGCATTCTTGACTGTGGAGGCAGTGGAACTGCAGTGTCTCTTTCCTAGTCTTCCGTAATCCTATTACTAGAGACATGAACTTTTCGCGAAAAGAAATTTGCCTCACTTTGTGTCAGTGACTTGTGTGCACGTCTGCAGACTTGCTTCACGGTCACAGATTGGATGTTTTGACATTCGTGTGACGTGGGGTTTTACACACAAATCATAGACGTGTGGTGTTACAGTAACCTTATTGTGATTGGTACAGTCAAATGAGAAACGTCACAGTTCAAAGGCACGCTGCCAATATATATGAAGCAGAACTGCAGACGTGCACATAAGGCACTAGAACAAAGTGGGGCAAAATTCTTTTCACGAAAAGTTCATGTCTCTACCTATTACTAGGGAAAGGAATAATTCGCGAGTTCAATGACCGACGTGTTAGAATCCACTGTACTATGCATACTCGAGCCCGTCCATTCGTTCATTGTGTGTTGTTCCAGTGAGTAGTAGCTAGTGGACAAATGGTCGGGGCTCGTGTGTAAATAGTACAATGTATTCTAACACGCATGTCGTTGAACTCACGAAATACTCCTTTCCCTACCTATTACACGTTCACCCACGCTGAACGCACTGTAGAGACACTGAACCGAGATCATCCCAGCTGCTTTTCAAATTTCTCTTAACAATCGTGTTGTTAAATCAACCGGTTTTGCTAGTTAACATTTTTAATTAGGTGAATTCATTTTCAATTACAAACCTATACATAATAATAAGTTAAATATTTCGTCTTACTTCATTGTAAGCTTTGTACTTGCAAAGCATATTCCGGTTTACTTGCCCAAAAATACTTGGCGAATGTTTAATATTGTGTGCCTTATACAAAACTCATGAAAGCAGACCTTCTTTAGTAGCTTGACTGATGCAATAAAATTAATTTGTCGTCAGTTTGTCATTACCTTTTGTACATGGACAAAGCTACTTTTCGATTTAGCAGTAGCAAACCGGCATTAAATTATCACTTGATCGCCTTTAGTTGAATTTTTACGCCGTATATATTCCAATTTTTGGCTTATAGTTAAATAATTACGTACACAACGACGTCTACTACATGGAATTCTGAAAAAAAAAAAATAGGTTGTGAAATTATAATGGTTTTTTTTAAGCCACACAATAGGGACCCTTGTTTTTTGCGAAAAGAATTTTGCCTCACTTTGATTCCGTGCCTTACGTGCACACCTGCAGATCTGTTTCGTGGTCAGCGATTGTATATTTTAACTGTCACGAACCTTGAGATTCCACCTCTGAATCACAGACGTGTGGTGTTGCAGGAAAGTTTTTGTAATTGGCTCAGTCAAATGAGATACGGCTCTTCACACAGACACACTGCCAATAACCATGAATCATAAGTACAGATGTGCACGTAAGGCACTGAAACAAACTGGGGCAAAATACTTATCGCGAAAAAACAGGGTCCCTACCAATCAGATGTTACATGTACTTCATAACAAATTTAGTACAAAGAGATTAATAAGTAACATGCATAATACTAACACAACTACTGTTAGTTTTTTCTGTACGAGTATTTCGTTTTATTATGTGTTCATTTGCATGAAATTTAAATAAATTCGTACACTAGTGACTATCAAATTTTGATCTGATCATAAAAGAAAAAAGAAACGTTTTAATTAGAAACGGAATGGTAGAAAAACTTTTATATTTTATTAACCAAATAAACTATGCCATACTATTCATACGTACATCATGTTTAACTGCTTTACATAAAAGGTTTTTGCCTAAGGCAGCAATACACAACGATGAGCACTTCCTGAACTACGAACAGGAAATGCCATTACTTATTCAAAGAAATACTTGTGGACTTCTGCAATTTAGTTAGTTATGATTCCAATGCTTTCGATAAGGACCTGCAACAATACAGATATTAACTGAAAACTTTCAGCTTAAAACTATTTTTCAGTATTCGTTAATATATTCTACAAATCTATTTTATAAATAATGTTATGAAGTGACAAAGTTTCAGAACTGTGTAGAACGCATTTAGATCGTCAGATTTTCTTGGGGCTTTTGTTTATTTACAAATTGTAATCACTACCAAATTAATAATTTGGTGATTATTTTCAAATATTTCAATAAAAGCGAAAATATTTTCGTGGGTGCGTGTACATGGTTAGCCTCACGTTAAGTCTGTCATATTTCTAATATGTGTGTTTTCAGTACGCTAGACATATTACATGAAAACGAATAAGGCAAAGGGTTTTGCAGTCAGTATGCACAATGTTTAAAAAAACGCTTCTCGATTTAGTTGTGCAATTTCCTCAGTTAAATAAAAGAGTGTAAATGACGTAAATAACTGCGATTGTGGTTAACAAATATAGAATCAATGTAATGACGTACGAGATTGAAGAGGAACAGTTATCAGAAAAAAATAATTTTCACTTAATGATAAGGTAATATTGTGCTACAATCTGTATTACGACGATGGAAAAAGTTTTAAATATGACATATCTAAGTACTTAAGCACTTTGTACACTTAGTGCGATTCATAAATGTTTTAAAAATCTCAGCGTAAGTGGTTTATGTAAAATACTAATAAAATGTTAGTATGTATACCAAGGCGACTCTAATATTATTTCTGCTAAGTAACAATACATTACATAATATAATGATTTTGAAGTGATAAAAAAATTTTTGTTTTTTTACAGAGCGTTTCTTTACGAACTAGTTGAGAAAATGATACCGTTACACTAAAAATATGCAGAAGGATGAGTTCCAATAATTTTGAGTATATGTATAACGTTGGTTGATATTGCATTAAATGTAAACGGAAAGAAGTGTGTGTATGTGTGTATATATATATATATATATATATATATATATATATATATATATATATATATATATATGTAAACATACACGCACATATACAATACGCACACTCACACACCTATGTAGAGGGGCCGGAAAATTTCGCAGATTCAATTACCTGCAGGCTAGATACCATTGTCCTATGCATACTCAAGCCCCGTCTATTCGTTTATTGTCTGTTGTTCCACTGAGTAGTAGCTAGAGGACAAATGGTCGGGGCTTGAGTATGTATAGGACAGTGCATTCTAACATGCAGGTCATTGAATCAGCGAAATTTTCCAGTTCCTACCTATGTATACACCCACACACACACACACACACATATATATATATATATATATATATATATATAAACACATATATATGTATATAAATGTGTGTATGTTTATACATATATAGGTGTGTGGGTGTGTGTACGTTTATATTTATACGAATGTATGTGTAGTACAAATACGTACAAGATGTACATTATTTTATCCATTATAAATCTACGGGTTTTGTAAACTTACTCTATTTAACTTGCAGTAACCCAGCAACAAAATTAACAGGGAGTATAATTACAATTTAATTAAAATATTTTCACCTCTCTTCATGGAAGACAAAAAAGAAGACCACGGCACGCTTTCTAAGATTGGCCGAAAATCTCAGCCAATCTGGAAGCAGTTGGCCATAGATGCTAATAAGACCAGTGGATGGTAGCTGTCGAAACGTCGTCAAGGATGGAACAAATGTGACGGCTCAGATCCAAGAGCATGCAGGGTTACAAAAAAATGTATAAGCAACGGCTTTAAATATTTTTTTGTGAACCAAATAACATTGTTTACTTATGTAGCTTAGTTTACTACGAGATACTAACTAACTATGTAGGTATGGACTTGAGGCCATATTTCATTGTTTTATGTTTTCTGAAATACTAAGAAAAGCGCCACTTTATGCTAATTGTACATGTAACTAAATTATTGCTTTCTTTACACAGTGCCATAGATTACTGAGTAAAATGCAGGAATTTATTACAATGTGTGTAAATAACTTCCCCCAAGTAAATATTAGTTTACGCTATATATAATCACATTTACGACACATTAAAGTAGTTTAAAAACTGTTTAGTGTAATAAATGCCAATTTAATGTACTAAACTATAATATCGTTATATATATATACATATCTACTGATGAAACACATTTTAAAAATGATTATCTTGACATTGTAAATATATATTTGAATACGTATTACCGCCGAAATAATCTATGTCTGTACTCACATATAAGTTGTTTATAATAACTGAAAAAATTTAATTTGTTGGGTGTGATAATGTACAGCGTGAAGTAAGATTTACTTTACTAAGTTAATTTCACAGACTGCAATGCATGACTTATTTTCAGCAATTTTCAATTTATAACTACGGTAACGTGAGATGGTGGTTTTATTAGTAGATTTCAGACGCTATAAAAATTGTGAACAATTGCAAAAAATTTAGATAATTAGTAACATAGTTGGTATTGTTTGCTCTTAGATGCCATCGAGCTCCAACAGATTTTTAATTAAATCAGTTACTTACGTTTGACGTCCAGGAGAACGGCTGTCTATTCCTCGTGTGACGTGGTGACGAAAGTGTCAACCCTTACCACCTTCACGGGTGTTGAGAGATTACGCCACATCCTATTGTAGGAACGGCCAATTACTAACCGTCATTTGGTATTAAGAGCATAGGTATCGCATGGTAAGGTCAAACTTTTAGAAACGCAACTGTTGCAAAATCGGCACTGAACATATTACATACAGTACTGTATAATTATTTAAAGTAAAACAGCAAAAGGCAATGTACTTATTTTAAATAACTCCTGCGTACTAAACGTAAAATTTCCTTTATCAAAGTGTGCATTTACAAAAGATTGAACTAACGTATGCCACCAGTATATTGGGGAATAAATATAAAAATATGTATGTATAATATGTACAAAAATTACCATAGACGTTTTTTGGACATACGCCATTACAGGTGAATGTTGCCATATTGCAGAAAAACCCACAATAAAATAAAAAAAAAATACGACAACATTTTTCCGCAATGGCGTATGTCCAAAAAAAACTTGCATGTTCATAAAACGAACCTATTGCAAGAATAATTCAAAGATCACATACAAAAATTAGTTGTACAGTATATACTGAATGTGTGTGCATGTATGTATGTATGTATATATATATATATATATATATATATATATATATAGAGCATAACACTAAGGGATAATTAATCGCACCAGTTGCGACAATACGAACACACAAGTGAAGCTTACACTAAATGTAAAAATGCACATTACTGTAAACCTATTTCGCTCTTTGTGTGTTCGTAACATCTATAATTTTTTCAGGCATGTGTGGATACGATTTTCAGATAAAATGCTAATAGCTATGACTAGGGCCATAAACTTATCGCGAAAAGAATTTTGCCGCAGTTTGTTTCAGTGCCTCACGTTCACATATGCAGTTCTGCTACATGGTCAGTGATTGGATGTTTTAACTCGTACTTGTTTTGAAGTTTTACCTGCAAACCATATACGTGTGCTGTTGCAGTAACCTTTTTGTGATTGGCACAGTCGAATGTGTCAAAAAGACAATCTTGAAGCAGATGCGAACGTAAGGCACTAAACACTGGAGAAAAATTATTTTCGCGAGAAAGTATGTGGACCGACAGAAAGCATATGAACATATTATGTACACGTTTAAATTAAGTGCTGTCGATAATATTGTACCTGCGTATTTTACGATAAGCATTCAATACAGCTGAATACCGGATTAACCTCATGACAGTATATTGACTCATTGTTAGCTCTAAATTCTCTTCAACGTCCAAGCTCTGTAAGTAAAAAAAAAATACCACACTAGGTCCATTTTAAAGCTTTGTTACCATTGAAACAGACGGCAGTCTTCATACATATGCTCCCTACTGTCATCCGTCAAAAGAGTTTTGAAGCTAGGCCCAGCTACAGAACGCATTGACTGAGCAAACGTACATAGATACTGATAAAGATCGCTCCTGCCTGTAAGTAACACGTAAGACATATTGAATGTTGTTGAAATCGTACCGCATAACATCAACTTCAAATATAGTTGGGCTACTGGAGAACTTTCGCTGTGAAACATTTACACTACTTGATATATTGAGCAGTCGGTGAAAACAGCTGTCCAGCACGTATGAGTTTTAATTGTAATTAATTAAATAGTTTGAGTGACTGTCTAGAAAGTTCTTTTGCTTTACGTGTAAGATCACAAAGCTGTCAAAACTGTTGTTGAATAGGATGATCAGAAAAGAATATCCAAACTTTGAATGTCTATAATACCGAAACCAAACAACCCTGAACCTCGGTTTTCCTGTCAAATGAACCGCGGAATAATGAAATTTCTATACAGCATCTTCATGAATGTTCGTTGTGACCACCACGAGCAGCCAAAACCCGATACGCCAACTCGTCCCACACTCTGTCCGGTATTACGGTTTGGATGGTGTCCGTTACTCTTGTTTTGAGGTCGGCAATGGTAGTCGGCAATAGTGGACGAAACACATTATCTTTTATGTACAAGCACATAGAAAATTCGCACGGGGTAAGGTCTGGACTTCTGGGGAGCCAGTTAGGAATAGACTGGTCATCAGCTGCTCCGCGACCAATCCAGCGTTGCGGCAAGAGGTAAACATGGAATTCGCAAATTGAAAACCAAACGAGACACAATTATCAAATCCCAGTACACAAACAGGAAAAAAAAAGTAATTTGCCTAGGCTTAGGAAGAAGCATTCTTAATCCTCAAGTATAAACCAAGGCGTAGTTTATGATTTTGACTTGTTTTAGTTGGTGTGGAACAAAATAACGCAAAACTCATTACATGAAACCAGCTGGATTCTCAAAGTGAGTATAGGGAATCCTAGGTAGTACTTATTGCTAGCGTTGTGAGCAAACATGCCAAATTGATATGTTTCTTGAGAACAACTTGTGATTCAAATTTTATTTACTTTGATTAATACGCGAGAATAAGGCAAAATAATACATTTCTTTATCCGAATATCTGATCGCACACTGAAGGAAAATTTTACCTGATATTTGTTTTAATATAGCGAAATTAATATTCACTTGAAATGTAAACATTATGTTTCCTACCAGATGAAAATACCAAAAGCAACATTACTGAATTTGCTGACCCTACAAGAGATTAACTTTATTCGACAAAGTGCTTACGCATGGCTACGCAATATTTGGTTGACACAAATGTAACAATTTGATTGAAAGTACACAAATGTACATTTCGTTTCGCCAACCAAATATTTATGTTTTTGCACACCCGTTTTTTCTAATCGCAATTACTATTTTAGTTGCATTTGAGAGTTTCTTTAATGATTCATCATTCAAGTGCAAAAGTAATCCCGATTTAACCATTTCTACAAAAAAAATTAGTTAAAACGGAAACATTTGTTACTGTACTTCTGCATAAATGGAATGCATTTTACGAGCCTTGTGAATATTTGGAGGTGTCAATCACCAACGCGTTATTATTGCAGGAGGTTCCGGGTTCGCTTCTCGATCCGACCACATTCGGATTTTTAATTGCTCGGCAAAAATCTACACACACACACAAACACATTTGTACTTGTACTGGCCAAATATTATACTTGGCAACCAAATGAAAACAACAAAGTACTAATTTTCTTTCAGTAACAAACATATTTACTTCTACTTTTTAAAACCGAATTGTTTTGTAGCATCAAAAAAATCTTTGTTTATCTCAGCTATACATTTCTCTCAGAGAAACTTTTGCGAAACATGTTTCGTACAGTAGCCATTTTATAGTTTATCGAAACTTATTTCCCAAAACCAGTAAAATTAAAAACAAATTTAAGCGAATAAACAGTAATGACGATACTGGCGAGCACATGTTAAGCTCCATCGCTCATAAAATGCTCTGAAAAGACACGTAGTGGTTCTATAGAATAATCGTAATTATGGGACTTAGAGATGCCACGTTGTCAAGTCGTTACCATACCTGCAGCAACGTTCGTTTTAGGTCAGTTAGGCAGTTTTTATCACTCCGGGTACTGGAATGCTAGAATTGTCAATAAATTAAGCGCGAAAGACGATTTTGGCTATGTGGAGAGTTGGAATACATATATTTTTACATCCTATAATGTTCTGAAAGTACACAACAACCATATTCTGATACGTGTTTTCTCCGTGTAAATTGTGTGTTAAAAATAATTAACCGATTTCGGAAAAAATGTAAATACAACCCGCTATAAAGCTGTTTGAATATCAGCAAGGCGGGCCCTTAATGTTCTAGTTATCGTAGAACTAAATGTGTAATGTGTCTCCTAATGAAGTATCTGCACGCTGAAACGCGTGTTCCGGCTCTGACCTGGTGAGCCAACAGAACGGTGGGCAGTGACCTAGTAGGGTTAACTAATGTGTGGGCCTCCTTGCAATGTGGGAAGAAGGGAGACTTGTGCGCAGTGCTTCAGCACATCTGGGCAACATTAACTTGTCAAGAACAATAAGAACTGAGGTCCCTGCTATGACAGAGCAAATATCTGTGTCGACGCCCAAGACAACTGAGGAGTTGCGAACAACTGGTCAAGGATAAGAACGCCTACTAATTAAAAGAAAATCAGAATACGGTTATATACATATATATATGTATAATGTAAACGTGGCTTTACTAGTAAAACAATAAACCTCATATATGCATAGTGATTATATAAAACTGAAAATGCTAACAAAATACTAAATTAGTGAATCATATTCTTTCAACAAATATACATATCGCGACAGATTTAATCGTTTTCCACAACATCACGGTTAGGTATTACCCTTATAATACTGAAACAATGAATTCTCTCACGAATATAACTTTTTTTTAAGTAATAATTTTTTGAGCGCTATCGTGTTCTGCGAAAATACGAATACAGAGATCTGAGCAAATTAAAATGCTTTGAAAGTGCAAATAAAACGATAAGAGTCAGCCTTTCGAAGCTAAATGGTGTGACCAGGTTTCTGGATTGCACTCTGGAGCAGTAGACTACCTTTCAAACTTCGTATCGAAAAGTAAAACATATCGATGCATTATGGTGCGCATTTTCATTCTCGCTTACCCTTTCAACAGTTCACGATCGTACAAAGGTAATGTCAAACCTTTAAATATGTTACTTGGGATAGTGCTTCACCTCCCATGTAATCCGCTGTTTGGGCGACCGACTGAATTTTACGTACCCACCTCAGAGTAAGCCAATGAATTACGTTTGAAGTTTGCATATACGACTTTGATCGGCAACACTTAAAAATGTACAGAACAGAATAAAGACACGGTGTGACAGGAGAGTATTGTATGAGGTATTCCAAGAGGGACAACAAGTGGTTGTCGGATAAATCCGAAGTTGTCCACATTGGGTAAAAAAAAAACTGCTTTTCAGCAGCTCGATTTTTATTCGTAAATTGCCAACAACTTGAGCCTTAAGGCCAAGGTGAGGCATGAGTCCCGTGTCTGGATAGTCCTTACCGCTTCTAAGCCTCTCAGCCCCTCTGCTTTACAAATTCTCTACGTTTATTATAGGCATGCTTCTACGACCTGTCAAGATGTCTGAAAACGGCTTTTGCAGACTACTTTATCTAGAATATCAACCTGATTCATATAATATAAATCCAGAAGCATTCATTAACATTACGCCAAACATTTTAATCCGCAAATAGAAATTATTGGGTCATACAACAAGTCCAATAAAACTATACTTCTACGAAGACACTACACCAAAGCTCCTCACATAAAAGTGGTAATACATTGCTAGAGACACTGAAAAATCGTGAGAATATTTCGTGCCAACGTAAGTTTCAAAAGTGTAGTATTCTGCACTAAGTACGAGTGGACAAAGTTTATATAGCACCGTGTAGTTGTTTGCAGATCTACCACAAATATCCAGTATTGGCATACCAGAGCAAGCACTGGACTCTAAAACATGGTTTTGAAATCTGCCACACGTGCGTATAGGAGCGCTAAGCAAGTATATATGGTAGAATTGTTTTCCAGACGTCATGGCAGCACTCCTAATGTTTTTTTCATAAAACAGTCAATTGTATACTGAAGTTACCAGACTTTTATTTTATATATTTATTTTGATTTTACGTGTCCTCGAACAGCACCTGGCCTTGGTAGCGGAACACGTGATGGGGGAGGGGAAGGAGTCGGCCAGGGCCAGTACAAGGAACCAACCCAGCATTCGCCTGGAGTGATTTCGGGAAACAATGGAAAACCGAGATCAGGATGGCCGGAGTCGGGGATTGAACCCGGGTCCTCCAGATTGCGAGGCGAGTGTTTTACCACTACTCCAAAACCGCTCGGTTGTAACAATTGTAAAATTTTCAGTATCTACAAGGCGGAAGTTTGGCTGCGTTTAGGTTAATTACTTCCCGAAAAATTTAAAAAAAAAAAAAAAAAAAAAAAAAAAAAAAAAATTAAAAATGTATAATGCATAAAAACGCTAACGAATAAAGAAGAACGTAAGAGGTAAAGAGGTTATATTGAAGCCTAGCAAAAAGACGTTTTTTTTCCCGCGATACATCACTATTTCAAGATGTTACCAATAAGGGCGCTGTCTACAGCAATTTTCAACACTACGTCTTTATTTTTATAACTGTACCAGATATTTTTTTCTTATTTTAGACACCAAATTTGACTAAATTTTGCCCTTATACTTTTTTTCATCTCGCATAGTTTTCGCGTAAGGGCTCGTTAAAGCCAAAATTTGCATGTATCCGTTTTAAGGACGACACTAAACCAACTCACTTACCATACTGTAAACATTCACAGTGAATAACTATGTTGTAGGCTACAAGTTCTGCTATGTTAGATCATAAAATTTAAAAAAAAATCTATTTTTTTTTTTAAATATGGAACTTTTGAAATTTTATCTTAAAATTTAAAGTTTTTATTTAAATACAAAAAGGTTTTGATATTTGTTTTTATGTACGTGAAATTGTAGCCTGCGACCTATTTACCCATTGTGAATTTTTTCAATTTGGTATGTCATTTGGTTTTCAGTGTAGTCCATAAAACGGAAACATGAGAGATTTAAAAATTTCACGGAATCAAAATTTAGTCTCATTTTGTGTATTTTTGTGTCTAAAATTAGTAAAAAATGTATGACAAAAATTAAAAGATGGTGATGAAAATAGCTGTAAACCGCGCCCTTAATGCGTGTACTAATGTCGCCGTATGAGTTAAGTATTAAGCAGCGGCGGAATCACAGAGCTTAAGAAGCGGGAGAACCACAAATAAACACTCCGGTCATCGGCAGTGCCCTTCACGTTCTTCCACATGCGAAAACCGGAAAGTGTTACTGGAACATCACGTGGTGGGAGACCCACAGATCAGTCAATTCGGAGTAACACATCGCTTGACGTGGTATCGTCACACGAGAAGGAAGAAAGGGTGGTGTTTACGCATCGCGAGAAAACCTTCAATGCAGAATATTTTCGCGGTAAAAATTCGTCGGTGCGCGGCAGCGACTCACGTCCCGGTCACGTGCAGAATTGCGGTGTGGCGGGGAATTTGAGCAGGCCTGCGCGGTGAGTAGCCTACTCGGTTCCCGGAGTCTCTGCTGGGGCGGCGTCGCTCCGGCGGCGGCGGGCTGGGGAGGGGATGTGAGGGGGGAAGGGGGGAGGGGATATGTGAAGGGGGCGGTCCGGCCGGCGGCGGCAGTATCAGCGTCGTCGTCGTCGAGCAACAGTCGCAGTCTTCGCAGCCCGTGCAGCACAACACAGACGTCCTCTCTTCGCAGCATCGTCGTCCCCTGAGACTTGCCACACATCATCCCTCAGTCGAGGTAAGTCACTCACTTTGCTGTCTATCTGCAGCTGCCACTAGTAGAGCTAGTGGCCGTGGATGTCTGCAACATCGTGTTTGACTTCCTTACCTGTCTCCATGTATCTCTACTACGTGGATAATGATTGGATGTTCTTAAGAGGGCGTGGTTGATAAATAAGCGATGAGGTATACAATTGAGATGTACACTTTTTGAAAGTCAATTTAGAAAAACTACAAAACATCAGTCCTTGATAATTATATTTAACAAATTTATTAGCAAACATTTAGCCAGAATGATGTATTTGCTAAGCATGATCTCTTGCGTCGCAATTAAATGTACGATACATCGACGTAAGAGATTGTTATTCAGATATACGTTACTTGAGAAAATTTTTTTCTCAGAAAGTTAGCAAAACCTATTGTCTGGAATTGCTGGTTTTGATTTTTGCAAACTGACGTCAAAAAACCTACAATTTTGAACTGATGGTTTTAGCGCTGAATTATATACCACGCACTTTAACTTCCAGCTTCCGGTAGTTCTGCCCTCCAATCACAGGCGTGTTGTGTCGCTGCAACCTCATTCCGGTTAGCACAGCTGCACAAGAACCACGCCGCCAGTAACAATTAAACAGAGTTGATTGTGTGCAAGTAAGGCATTGAAACAAATTTGTACAAAAATATTTTCGTGAAAATCTAAAGTCCCTGCTTACATGCTAGGCACCTGTACACTTCAAGTTATAGTTTTTACTGCAGAATAGAGTGCAAGATATTGTTGTTCTCTCCCTCGACGTCTTTCATTAACACACAATATTGCGTCTCGCAGCATGGCATATTTTTGGCAAATAATTAAAATTTCGACGGTAAAGTTATATACCAACAGCGTTAAGCGAATGCGTAAACGAACTCACAGATTGTCTTCATGGCTGCACAGTTCAATGTAGCCTAGTCTGCTCCCAAATAAAAACGCGAAATTCTTAAAAAAAAAAAAAAAAAAAAAAAAAAAAAATTATAACAAACAAAAATAGCTGCGCCTTAATTGTGCTTTACTGCATGCATAAAAATCTTACTAACCAAACGATGATACTGTCTTCCATTCTTCCTTGGAGTGGTAAATATGACCCCCTCTCTTACCCAATGGTTCCACCGTATATGTATGGGGCCGCGATGGCCGAGAGGTCATACCATTCGCCTCCCACCAAGGCGATACGGGTTTGAACCTCGGCGGGGTCGATCCTCGAATTTTCGCATGTGAGAATCGTGTCGGACGATGCCGTTGGTTGGCGCGTTTTCTCGGGGATCTCCCGCTTCCACCGCTCCTTCATTCCGGCACTGCTCCACACTCACCTCATGTCATCCCTCATCAGTCGCTAAAGACGAAGATATTAAGCGCTGACCAAACTTTCGCTCCTATGCGTCTATCAATGTAAGCAATAGTTTTTTTTATATTTTTTAACGATATACCTTAGAGTTTTTCACTATCATTTCCGAGTTTCATTGTAGTATGATATACAGGTTAATTCTACAAACAGTGTGTTAACGCGACGTGCTGGACGGCTACCTAACATAGTTCATAGAACACGGTAAAACTCAATTGCGAAAGAAAACCACGACCTAGGCCACAAACTTCTGACTACAAGGTCATGCGCATCGACTGTCACTGTGAATCGTACAACCACCTCCTACCTTATCGAACATAGCTTCAGAGATCAATGGTACTCTGAACACTAATAAATATTAATGTTTTCGTGCAATTAATGTTCGTCAGCGCAAAACAATGGTTGCATCACGAATTTTAGGTGTATCATGCAGAACACTTGGCATTGATACTTAATTAAAATTATTTCTTGTTGCAGTTTTTATTCTTATATGTATTTGCCGCAATACTTAAATGTTTAATTGTTTACTTTATAACTAGAGCCACGGAGTTCGGCTTAGTTGATTATCTCCAAAATAATTTTATCGTAATGACTATATTATGGCACCATTTGTTTTATTTATATTGACATTTTTTCCAAATATGTCAATAAGAAAAATCCATTTGTAGAAATTCTGAACCAACCGAAAGCTGTGTTTCTAATAAGCATTCCAATATTTTAAACTTCCAGCCACGTAGTTTGAAGTAGCGTTTTTGTCGTGTATATGTATATGTGTGTGTGTATACATATACACACACAAACATACACACACTTATAAGCGCGTTAATAAATTCATTAAAAAATATATTCGCAGCTCGCTGCAGCGCGTTTCAATCGCATGTAAGAAAGCCTTTTAAACGCAGGATTCAGTAATTTCCACGTTGATCGTCGTAAGACTTTGGCTGATTGAGCTACACGGATTTGACAGTTACAGCTCGTAAGCAGCGCGAGATAACAGTAAGTCGACCATTATATAGATTGTTGAACTTATGTACTGTTTCGTCAATACGAAGTTGTTAGCTTCCGAGTTTGCAGCTAATCAAGGTATTAGTGCTTCTCCGATTATCAAAGTCTTGAGATAACAGAAAATGTTGAACGTTCGAGTCTTTGTAGTCAAATGCATGATTTTGCGCTTTACATGGTATATCACTGTTTCACTCACTCATGTTTCACAACTTTAAAAGTGGTTTGCAGAAATTCTTTTTTTTCTGTTTAAACAAATTACACTACATATACACAGTTGACAAGCACGTCAATGCCTACGCACGCACTCATACACATTCACGCCAACAAACACATACAATAGCCAATAGGCTTATTTCTAACATTATATTTAACAAATCATTCCTTGTGCTTCTTCACACACAATTGCACACAGCACGTATATAAATAATAATATTATTGCTTGTCATTTCCACATGATCAAATTATATATTTTTACAACATATGATAGCCTATTAATTAATCTTGTCGGTGTTTTGCCTAACGTTAAAGATTAGTTCTTCTTGTGAAACTAAAACGCTCAATAGTTTTCAATTATATAATTTGGATTTAAATGACAGGTCCTCAACTTCTGACGAAATACAGACCAGCATGTACTGTGAAATTTTGAGCCAGAAAATTCAGCGGAATGTTTTAGCTTTAATTGTATCGAACTCGCGACCTAATTACTGTTAGTGTCGTTATTTCATACCTAAGCAATATTTCTTTGTTTGTTAATTTGACATACTGTACTTTCATTCTGTTTTTTTAATTGGTGGAACTTCATTAATATCTAGCAGAAAATATTTTAAATCAGCAATTCTAGCCACTAATGAAGCGTGTTTCTTGACACTAGACATTGAATATACCTGTTTCTTTACGCAAACATATATGTTGTTGGCATCGAGTAAACAGGTTCCTTGAATTTCAGCATACCTATTTTGTCATGACACTAACTACATATGTCCCTTGACATTGTACAAACACGTTTCTTGACGTTAAAGGCCATGATCTCTCGTTTATATCAAACAATTGCAAATAATCAAATATTTTTTAACCAAATGCTTTGAAAAAATTTGAGGCAGTGTACAGTCATACGATACACAATTTTGCCAGGGCGTTTTTTTAAAATAATGTACCGTTTGCGAGCAAAAAATTATTTTGCTTCATTTTGGCATATTTTCACAACAAAATGGGTACTATTTCGGGGGCAAAAATCTATAAATCGGTTTGGAGTATTGCAACAAAAAAATCCTTATACAAACGTTGATATATAAGTGTTAAAAACGCCAAAGGAATTTAGGATATATGTATTAATTTGCGTTACAAAAAATATTTTCGAAACCACTGCTAAACTACAGAGCGAGGCCTTAGGTACGTTTCTACAAGCTTTCAGGAACTATTTCCACTGGTTCCTTTTTACTAGAGGCCTGAAAACTTCCGCGGGATCACTGACCTGTAGGCTAGCCTCCAAGAATGTATGTGGTATGTGTGTTCAAGTAGACAACAGCTGCTTATTGGCTGCTCGCTGGCATAGTGATACTTCATTATTGAGCCAGCATGTTGTTTCTTCTTTATTGCTGGTCTCAGCGCTCTCCAGGGCGTGTCAAATAAGTCAACCTTGCGCAAAGGATAATTCTACTACAGGTTAGAAAGATCAATGTTAAATGTTTGGCACAGGGAATATTTCTGCCGCTTGAGCGCTGGTATCGGTAAGCAGTGCAAACTGACCAATCACATAGCTTTCCTGAATTTTAAATTACATAACGTTGATAAACTAAACCGCGAAATTGGTTTGTTTTACTTTACAATTAAGTTAAATGATTTCTGTCATTTCCAAGCCTATTTATATTTAATTTTACTACAGTTTCGTATTTTTGGACCATTTACGATAGCAGCGAAACTAGCGGCAGAAATATTCCCTGTACAAAACTCTCCCATAAGAAAACACATTTTCTTTATAACCTGTAGTAGAATTAACCATACTTGTTCCAAAACAAAACGTGAATTTTTCATGTCCGGCCTTTTATTTAATTTTTGGGGTAGGCTTGTCATGTGAGATAGCTGCATCATTATTTATTGTTTTGACACATGTTGTCCAATGGTTATTTAAAGTAACGGTTATATTGTAACGGTGTACAAACATACCCGCAGCTATACGTCTCGTGTGTACTCCGAGTGATGGACGGGACTACAGTTTAGGAGCTGTATGTTGAAACAAGTGCGGGCAAATAACGGTATTGTTAATCAGTCAAGGCCGTCCTGTGCTAATTACACTTCATATAGCTGCCAGACGCCACGCCACAGCACATCCGTCTTCAAGCAGGCGTGAAGGAAAAGGCGAGAGTAATTTTGCTATAACACACATTTCACTTCTGCGAAGGCCTTGGGAGACTGTTAAAGAACCACAACTCTAGCGAATTACTTCTTAAATAATTTACCAACATATACGTTGTTTCCAACTACATTGTTCGCGTTGCACGTTATAAGACTTTAACTGATTTGAACCAGCATTAGATCAAACTGATACGATTGATTCGGACAATGTGCGCTTATCTCATATACGAACATTTGACGCACACATTGAAATTGTTGGAGCTATCAAGGTACAATAATTAGAGATAATGGAAAACCGCAAGAATATTTAATGTCATAGTATTTTGCAATACAGTGTAGTGGCCTGCCCTTTTTGTGATTGGAGGATGGTTGTGTAGTTGTTTGAAGACAAATCACAAATATTCAGTAGCGTCACATCGGAGTTATCATTCGCCAAGCCAGATAGAGACTCGTCAAACACTTAAGATAAAAACATTTTAGCAAACATTGAAACTTTACACTGCGATAAATCAGTTTCTCTAACTATCATGTGAGTACACGTGTATATGGTGACGGTTTTAGCCAAATCGCAACTGTTCTTGGTTTGATCCTTTCTTTCAAAATAACTCGTATAGCCTATCGCCTCATAGTTAGGGGCGGGAAAAATTCACGGGTTCACCGACCTGTAGGCTAGCCTCCAAGAATGTCTATGAAATGAAGCATACCTTGACTGTTCACTAGCTGTTCGCTTCCACAGTGAAGTAAGCGTGCGTTTATATTAGTTACATGTTTGTTATTGCCTCAGCGACTTTCAGAACGTGTCAAATAAATCAAGAGCCAATCACGTAAGTGACACCAACGTAAAGTTTTTGGAATTATAACTTGTGCCTAAAATTAATTGCTATTTTTTTCAGGTCCCTTCTCATAGCTCTCAAAAAACATACCTATTAAATTACGTTATAGATACATTCATTAACTTCTAGCTTATTGGATCAGTGGTAAGTGAGAAAGATTTCGGTCAGCGCTTAACATCGCTGGTGAGGGGTAACACGTGGTGAGTATGGAGCAGCGCCGGAATGAAAAGGCGGGGAAAACAGAAGATCCCCAAGAAACTCGGCTCACCAACAGCACCGTACGGCACGACTCCCACATGCGAAAATCCGGAGACCGACCCCGCCGGGAATCGAGCCCGGATAGCCTTGGTGAGCGGCGAATGGTCTGGCCATTCGTTCACCGCGGCTTGGGGGCTATTCTACAGGCCAGAGAACCAGATACATTTTCCGGTGTCTATTTAGTGGCGGTGCAGCAGAGATTTCGTTGGCCGAGTCAGATCGTGACACACAAGTATCAAAAGATCAACGTCATTTATGGACATGTTATGTTTAAGCCTAACTAACAGTCAACATTATCCGTGATAAATCAGTTTCTCTAACAGTGCAACAGAATATTTAGGAACACAGAAGTGAAATACCCGGCCGAATGGCGAACCCAGTCACACACACCAGCAAAACGGCGACGCTGGCCACCAACCAGCGTAAGGCGGCTGCCCTAATAACCGGCAGCCAAGCCAATAGGAAACCTGCCGTAACACGTGTTCGGCATCTCTGCCGCCGGTGGAAGCAGGACCGCCCTCCTGTACATGATCCCGAAGACTTACCGGGAGGCACCTTACATATATTTATGATGGGAGGGTCACTATCCTTCCAGTCTGTCCCAGACGACCAGGATGTACCATAGCCGTTCAGACAAAGCAGTAATCTGACAGGGTATAGCTGGATAGCACAGACAGAAGGAGATTACACTCCTTCCAATCGCGGCACTGTGGCAGGTAGTGAAAACCCACTCACTTAGCAACGGCAACACCACAGGTTAGCTGCAGGGAACCACCCTGCTGAGGGCGAGGCTATCCAACCTCTACGAAACCGCTTCGTGGACGAGTCCTACTAAGGCGAACCAAACCAGGAGCCAAGGACTCACCCTGTAAGTCTTCTCCCAAGCAGGAGTTCGTAAACCACTACCACTCAGAGTCCAACCCGTGTTCGGCTCAGCACAAGGCTGGGGCTTAACGCCTATCCCCTGAGTACCTGCGAAACACCATGCAACTAAGTTTTCACCCGAGTTGGTGTCCACCTTCCAGGGCTCCAGAATCCCTTCACCAGGTCAACATTACTCGAAATACGCTACCCAGAACACTACTGCGTACCTCATTGAGGGCATGCAATCTGTTCGTAGGTTTCACAGCAGACTGGAGCATCCGTACCAGCTTCTGGAAACTGGTCTAAGAGAACCCCGCCGTGGATCTTTACCTCGTGTACAAGGAAGGGCGGGGGGAGGGGGGGCACCACTTGCTCGGTCTTCGTCCATCGTACAAGTACTTACATTACCAGCCCTGACCACGTGGAGGTGAAGGAGTTAAACATACACGGGGCTGGTACAACATCTCGGGCAGCCGTTAAGCGGCGTAGTTCGCCCGTATCAAATGAGCCGCCGCGGCATTTAATGTCGGTATTGTTATTTAGTCTGTGACTGTATTTGATTCACATTTACGCAAAACTTTTGTTTGCCCCAGCAAGGAAAGTGTTTTCAGAGTGCGAGCACGCGCAACTTGCGTGTTGTTGAAATCACAAGTCACGAGAACGGGTCGCGTTTTCTCCTTCTATAGCTCAACAAATAAAAAGAATCGGAAAAAAAAAGGAAGAGAAAACATTCCGCCGAAACGATTACCATGTCACGATTGGTAGCTTCACTCCGCCCGGCCAAAGGCGCAGGTACAGTCCAGTCCAGGATAACGTAGACCGACAAACAAAACTAGCCTAGTCACGTGTATGTGGAGAACAAGTAACAATCAACATACGACTAGCAGCCTGCACTGATCATTAACGTACCTCTCGCTCCAAGGCCGGACTTTTTGTGGGATTACGTTCTGTCCTGAGGACTACGTGTGTTAAGTGTTCGTCTTGTGTACTATGTTAGGATATAACTTCAGCCGGCCGCCGTATCGTATTCGGTTAGGCGCCGGTCTACGGTGCGAGAGATCGTGAGTTCGAATCCTGGCTAGGGCATGGATGTTGTGTTGTTCCTTCACCTCATCGGTTCTTAAGAACTCGTTGTTAAAGTGCCGTAAGACCCTCATCTCGTTTAACATCTGTACATTACGGCAGCTATTTGAGGAATAATAAAAGCAACGGGTTCGGTCGAAAAGATGTTGGTTTCAATGCTTTATGTGAGCATCTGCTGTTCTGCTCCATGACCTGTGATTGAATATATTAACTCTCACTTATCTTGAGGCTCTACTGCATATTACAGACGCATGGTGTCATAAGAAATTATTCTGAATGGTGCAGTCAACTGAAAGTTGTCAGAAACAAAGACATTATGTGTATAACAATGAAGCAGAGCAGCAGATATGCAAGTAAAGTAATAAAACAAATTGGTGCAAAAATTTTTTTTCACGTATTGTACGTCTATCAATAACGTTAACATGAAATAATGTCTACCGGACTGCAAGGTGGTGTAACTTGTGTCTGAGGTTATTTATGAACCAATAACGTCAACTGGCATTGCATTGAGCATCCATACAACATTTCAAATTTGAATACCCTCGTTAAGTGTGCATTCATTATATTGAAGTCGCGTGAACCAGAGTATAACAATATACATACAACAAGCAAGAAGTTTGCACAAGTCGGCTCGGGTTTTACGAGTGTATTGCTACGACGTATATGTTAAGTGTTGCAAAATTGCATGCCACTAAATTGGGGGAACAATTATATGAAAATACGTCCGAGAAAGTACCATTTCCACGCTACAGTTCACACTACACGATGTACTGTGCATAGCGTACGGGTTGAATCGAATCGTGTTACTATATAACATCATTGTGTCTATTATTGGCTACTACCTACCAGGAGAGTCGTATTTAATTGGACGGTGGGCATTGTCCGATGTATCATTCCTAGGAACCTGAAAAATTTGCGTTTTCTTTTAGGCACAATTTAGAATTCCAGAAACTATATGTTGGTGTCACTTACACGATTAGCTCTTGACTTAGTTGACACCTTATGAAAGTCACTGAGGCAATAACATACATGTAACTAAACGCACGCTTACTTCACTGTGGAAGCGAGCAGCTAATGAACAGTTACAGTATTCTTCATTTAACAGATATTCTTGGAGGCTAGCCTACAGGACGGTCAACCAGCGAATTTTTCCGGTCCCTAGTAATTCAACAGTAGCTAGGCTCTACCATTATCCATCCCGCATGCCATGCACTGTGTATCATGAAAACTTTAGTACAGTAAAGGTGCGTTTTCAGGCCAACGTTCACGTAACATTTTTATTCCTCTAGCTGTAAATTGCTACCCCAAAATGTTGACTTTCAATTTTCAACATTCTGTACAGAGACAGAACATTTTCACGGATTAAAAAATTCAGACATAATAAAATTCCAAAAAGGAATTATTTTTATATTTGACGTTTGAAGATTGTTTTAAATGACCTTCTTTCTAAAGAAATACTTAAAGAACAACAAACCTGAAGTAAGGCAAGGAACCAATGCCGTGTTACCTGGTGTGAGTTGAAACTTGTTGATCACTGGGGCAGCAGCCAATAGACTGTTTGTTATCTGAAGTTCGAGTCGGTTTTTGGATCGTGGAATCTAACATGCTCGTCGTTGAAGAAATACACGAAAATTTCCTGTCCGTACGTAAGCTACTTTCGCCTGACATAAATTTAAACGGGCGTTCCTCCGCGTGTTAACGCCGTTGGAGCATGGAAAACGGAAAATTGTTGATCTGCCCACGGTACCTTTCAAAGTGGTCTCTGTGGTTATCTGTTTGAAGTTATCTGTCTTTGTGACACAGTTTGCAGTTGCAACTGCATTGAGGCGTTTGTGGGTAACTAAGCAACTTCATGTACACTTCCAGTAAGCGCACTTCAGAACACGTGTTTTTGTCGTATCGTAATCAATGAGGAAGAGAAAGAAATTAAACGTTTCACTTAATGGCTTGAGGTAATTGTGTTACAGATTTGACCTGCATGGAGTGAAATGACGTTTTTTATAGATTTTATTTATTTTTGTAACAAAAGTATTTAATGGTTATTTGAAAATACTCACGAAGGCGATATTTTTAATTTTATTCCATATACCTTAAGACAATACTCTATATAGCTCCTCAATTGACATAAGAAAAACCACATTATTATTAATATATTCCATTCTGAAGTTGCTGTAAAAATATGTTCCATGGAGTTAAGACTTAAATTCTAAGAATTTAAAATACATATTATGCGACTTAAAATGCGTTGAAAAATTAAATGTGCACTGTATCACAGTATTAAAAATGAAATATTTTAACGTTCACAATTCCCGTCAAAATTGTCGGAGCGCGGGATACTTGTATAGTTGCCTCAGCATCACCTGATCTCTTCGACTTGTTCCTTCACCAGGTCGTCGATGGCCTTGATCACTCAATATCCGTCGATGTAGCGAAGAGAGCGCGCTGGCGATGTTAACTCGCGACCCCTTTTACGACCGCATTTACGACTGCCTTTAAGTCGTTTCAAGCTCGCTATAACCTGCCAGGTCCCGGCATCTTTAAACTTTATGTGCACATACGTGAGAGATGCAACTCTTACCTCTGGAGTATCCAGTGGCTATACATCTATAACATGCTCTCATCAACTTCAGATAATTTCTCCTTTTCGATCATTTTCATGTTAGTAATGATATATATAACGTGTAAGATATAATTATCACTTGTGTATCTCTTTTACAGCTTCAAGTACCTTTTTACGCTGATTTTTCAAATAGTATTTTCTACATCCAAAATACAATAATTAAATCGTCTTAAAATCTCGCTGTCAACGAGAGACAAAGACCAGTTACCGTACCGGATATATGATTAGTAATTGTTCTGTTAGTTTCGAAGCAAAAACCTAGAAAGGGAAGTGAAGAGGTTATATTCCAGGCTTTACAGCGCTGGCGACTGGGTGATAGGAGGTGAAAACGAAGCAGTACTGAAATGAAGAGGAGTGCCTCGAGAAGAACCGAGTACCGATGGCATCATACATGATTTTAGGTATCTCCAGAAGAATGATGACAAGTCAGTCTCCATGTACCTAATCCTTGTGGGCTTACCAGGGGAAACAAGCTCATCGCCGACGAGAGTATTCGAATTCCCTCCTCAGAAAGAAATTCAGCTTTTATCAATCGCGGTGGGCGGAAGTAGTTACAACATCCCCAGTCAAGAATCCACAGTGGATTAGCTACAGGTAGTTCGGGATAAAGTGAACACTAAATATCTAACGTTTGAAAAATATCGTTGTAGTTCATTACTCTGCATATATTTGCCTACGGTTGGCAGCGAATTGCCGTATGTAGTTCCGTTCATTTCCCTACTTAAATGCTACAGTACAGAAATATAACCAACTGAATTGGACAGAGTTGTGATTTATATAATTGATAAACTATTTTATTAAACTAGATATGTTCCTACCGACTGCACTATTTATCTAAAACGCGCAAACATTAAATGACGTGTCCAGAGAGGTGTTAGATATTTCTCGTCGTTAGTCGTTACGTGCGGAAATATACGAATTAGCTGAAAATAGAAATGTAGCAGGGCTTTCTTGAGTGCTCACTTTATCCGGAACCTCCTATACCAGAAACCACCTGACGAGGACGAGGTCTATCCAGCCTCTACGGATCCGCATTGTGGAGAGTCCTATATATTAACAGGCGGACCAGTCAAACGTTCCTTCTTGGAGCACCGCAAGCTTCCAGTCTTCCCGCCTGCTCAAGGCCGATCGCAGCCGTTCAGCTATGATATGCTTACCAGGACTCGGTCCCTCCATCCCTGAAACCCTCCAGACCTTCATCTAAGAAGGCGTTTCAACCAATGCCATCCCGAATTCAACCCGCGATTAGCACAGCCCAAAGCTGGAGGATGGTATCATTCAGCAAGATGTCCACATGTGAAAATCCATATCAACCCTGCAGGGAATCGAACCCGGATTGCACTAGTGAGGGAATGAGACCGTAGCCACAGCGCGGAAGTGGCCACCCTAAACCTATCATGTAACCAGTGGTTGTTACATGATGGCGGCTAGCAATAAGCTAACACAAGCTACCACTTTATAATGACATTAGTATAGTGCATGCATCGTACTGAGAGTGACTATATTTCTGAGACGCGTCCCGTATAATCTCGCTGTCAAGAAGCAGTTTAACATGGCGGTGAAAGTGGTTTCATTGCGCATCACCACGCGCGCAGTACGCCTCCAGATTGAACTGCGGTACTTGCGGAACTTTCATGAGCCACATCCCGGAAGAATGAAAGAAGCCTGTTCTCATTAAACGATCTCAGCTCACCCTGGTCTGGCAGGTAATAGTGTTTCCTCATACCCCGCCCTTCAATTCCGCAATAGAACGGCTGATGGCGGATGGTGCACTAATTTTTTTTTCATTTGATGCTTTAAATAAGAGTTTGCTGTGTCTTTTGGCGTTTTTAGAGAACACTTTCTTCTGCATAATTTCTTAAATTCGATGACATATAAGAAAGATTATTACTTATCTTCTGGCGTATGAAATGAAAGTTTATTCACGTGAGTTCTGAAAATTCTAGAAAGTTGAAAAATTGTTAAATTTATGCCTACGATGACCGTCTCCCAAATGGCCCCACTCCAATCACAATGACCTTGCCACGGCTGGGGGAGGGAGATGTTATCATCATTTATGCAGACTACTGTTTCAAATAAGATCGGTAAGAAATTCCTCTTGGGTTTACTGGCACTGAATTGTGGTAAATTTCATTAAAACATTGATTTTTAAAGGGCCTGTTTGTAATGACTTTAGGGTTCTGTCCATGTGGCTTTTCGAAATGTTTGTAATGATTAAACATATGCATTTTTGTGGAACTATTATAATTGTTCCTAATACACTTGTGTTCGAAATAAATTCTTTTCAGAAGAAAGTTTCCGGATGCTTTAGAACGTATCATTTTTCGCACAGCTACGCAATAGTATATTGTGTCTTAAGATTGATACTAAACTATCTCTAGGCTCTTCAATAAACTTTGCTACACATTTTCCAAAGCTAAAAGAATTGGTTCGCCATTTAATGTCCCGTAGTTTCAGCGGTAAGATGGAACTTAACTTATAGATATTCAAAATTCACGTTGGAGACCCGTATAATATTTGAGCACGATATGTGTGTGCATTGCGTGCCAGTCTTCACGTATTCCATTTGCACTATAAAAATTCTTCCTCAATAGTATGAAAAATGTTTCACCCTTAAACACTGTGAGACACTCACCATACTTCAGCTTGTAAATTGGGAAAATGTTGAGCATTGTTACTGTACAAGTCTGGTAACATCAGCATACGTTTGAATGTTTCCTAAAAATGTGCAGGAACATTACCATTTAAGTACAGGACAAAATATACTATACATACCTTCTTAACACCCATGTACATTGGTGCAGCCAATTTACAAACCATTTGTATAGTGTATGTATTTTACTTATTTACATGATATTGAACGCTCAATACCGAATAACTTTTAATAACTGCAGAGGGGAATTTCTAAATGATCTAAGTGCCAAAATATGCTTTCTAGTAGAAGGAAAAACAGCACTGCAAGAGTACATATGAGACATGTTATCTTTCAACGATCATAAAAATTATTAGGAAATTTATAGGGACTTAATTCTTACAGCAAGTCATAGTCACTGACACATGGCTCATTTTGATGTAATTAACTAAATTCGGTGTCTTTTGGCACTTAGATAATTTAGAATTTCCACTCTACAACTGTTCTGAGTGCTCGCCTCTCCAATCCACGACATTGTAAACCTGTGCAAGACGTCAAACTAGCGATAAACAGCTTAAAATCTAGTATTTTGTCAGATTTTAATGCAAAATTTTCTGGCCTTCAAACATTTAGCGCCTAAATAGCACCATCTGTGTAAAAGAAGCTAGGCGCTAGATATTCGTGTCAGTGTTGTATTCATTCCTTCGTTTTTTTGGTGGCCAGTATACCAAACACCTCCCGTTAGACGTCGCTTATATTATTTTCTAACATTGCCTTGCCATTTTCGTATTTATTACTACGTTCTACTAGCAATGTGTGTTATGTGATTTACCATAAGCAGCATCTCAGGAAAGATCCGACTTTACTCAAATGTTAGAATTTTTTGGATAACCTGCTCTACCTGTGCCCTCTTCAAACATCATGTTAAAGTATTATTAAGTATATGTATCTCGACATAAATATATCTGAATATCTTTCATCCCTGTCAGGTTTTATGTGTGTTTCTTTCTTTTAATTCCAGGTCAAACAGTGACATTTCCATTTTATAGTTAATTCTCTAAGGGAGTTAAACAGGGGGTGGATTTCCAAAAAACTGATACAATTAAATTTTATTTATAAGCAGAAGCCTAAACACCAATTTCCATGCTTATAACGTTAAAAAATAACAAATTTTATTAAAAAGTTTTATCCTTGATTTATCCCGATTAAGAGATGAATTTTTATAAATTATTTCGTATTTTATTATATGAGGAACGCTTGTGTAAAAAGTTATGCTTCTCAACCCATCGGTTGAAATTGTGCTGTATGTCAGTCAGCCAGTGTTAGCGTTCTATTAAGTAGACTTCAATGGCACTATTAGATTGTCTTTTTGTTTCTTGGTGCAGCCTCACATTCGTTCCTCTTCGCGCCGCTTTAATTAATTGTCTTTTTTTATTGTTCCTGCAAGACTGAGTCACTAGACCTTGATCCATGTTTGTGTTTACTCCTGGAGGGTTTTTTTTTTTTTTTTTGTTCTTTTGCATGTAACATGTGTATTTATGAATATCAGGCCAGTTGCAATTTTGATTAGTTGAGCACTGCATATTTTATCAATTAAATAGTATCTATTTATAGTTAAGTTATTTTACGCGCCTGTGTTTTACGTATAGGGCCTCCTGTTTTCCTCGTATCTTCAAGGGACAGTTATTGGATTAAGTCCTACGCTCCAGTTTCTAAACGTAATCACGAAAATTAACTTTAAACATTAAAAACTCTTCACATATATGAATATCATGATCATACGCTATTGTTTGGGACCCTTGTTTTTCGCGAAAAGAATTTGGCCTCACTTTGTTTCCGTGCCTTACGTGCACATCTGCAGTTCTGCTTCGTGGTCAGTGATTGGATATTTTAACTGTCGCGAGCCTTGGGATTCTACCGGCAAATCACAGACGTATGGTGTTGCAGGAAAGTTTTGGTAATTGGCTCAGTCAAATGCGATACGGCTCTTCACACAGACACGTTGCCAATAACAATGAAGCAGAATTGCAGATGTGCACGTAAGGCACTGAAACAGACTGGGGCAATTTTTTTTCGCAAATAAACAGGGTCCCTAACTACTGTCACAGGAAACCAAATGATACTGTTGTGCTGCAATAACGTATGTCCATGAAGTTCATCTAATCAATTTACATTCTTTGCAAGTATCTATCACCACGCACTCTTTAAGTGGAAGAGATCATTATACATACAGGATGTTAAGGGAAAAAATGTGACAAACTTTAGTAAATGATTCCTTGTAAAAATTACGTTAAGTTATAACACCAAATTTTTTGTTAGCGTAAATCTTAAAGCAGAAATCAGTGATTGAAAATTAACATCGAAATCCAAAATTTGTTAAAGCAACAAAATGAAAGTATAGATGAATAATGATTTTGCGAGTGTTGTTTTGTAATATTTAGAGCTGCAAATGATGAACCAAAATAAAAAAAAAAAAAGAAGGTTAAAATACAATTTAAACTCCAGTAAAAAATGGGGCTGGTCAAATCTTTTCTTTGCATTGAAATTTTCACTAGACCATTTTTGGATATTAAATGTCACAGTTTAGAGCAGGAGGTCCAAAAAAATTGCCTTTTTTCAACGCCCTCAAGAGAACCGTTTTCGAGAAATGGACTTAGTGAATTTGGAAACTTGTAGGTAGGCTACACGCAACACACAACAGGTTTGAGCGACCCATTTATCTAAAGGAGGTATAATTTATTCGAAACAAATTTTACATAGATTGCAGATCTTGTTATTACTAAGCAGCACTCGGATATTTATTGTTATTTATCCTTTCTTAAAATGCACAATAATTGGCTTTCAGTGTCAATATTCTATCGCGAGTTTCACTCTTAAGAATTGCTCTAACCAAAAACATGTTTCATATAGCTTTTCTCCACATTTTATAGGTCGTTCGGGATAAAGTGAGCACTAAAAATTTAACCTCAGAAAAATATCACTACCTGTTTGCTAGCTGTTGCTGCATTTAATTCAACATTAACTATAGTTACCGTACTGCTTGCATGGTTGGTATCAAAGTTACACAATATAGTTCCTTGTATTTTCCTATTTAAATACAACCGTGCAGAAAAAAATCAGCTGAAGTTGACATACTTACTTTTTATGTAATTAATAAACACTTGTTTTTATCAAACTAAATACGTTCTCTTCCAACTGCAAAATTTATCTAACGCGCACAAACATCAAGTAACGTGCCAGAGGGTTTAGACATTTCCCGTCGTTAGCCGTCATTGACGAATTGGCTGAAAATAGAGCTTTAGTAAGGTTTTTTGTGTGCTCACTTTATTCTGAACCACATATAACAATGCATCATCTCACAAAGTTTGTAACATACTTTTATTGACACTGTATATAAGTGGCAACACTGTCCGGGTATACTCGTGGTTGGTTGACGCACCTGGCAAGTGCTGGTGTTGATTACTGGGACCAGCTGTAGAGGTTTCTCTCCGCCGATATCTGGGGTCACTGAACTGAACAGCCCGAGCTCATTCCGCATTCAAATAGCCGTCGTGAGACGAGGCTGGTGCTAGGAAGTGTGAGTGGGGTGGGGGTTACATTCATACGTGAGACCTTATCGGTGGAAGCCTACGCGTATATCCGCCACCTTGCGTCACACTAGTAATCTGCGTGGACTTCAAACAAGTGCAGTCAGTATTAGTATCATTAGAGCCGTGAAAATGTTGCGTTATTATTGGGCGACAGACGTACATATATATACAGGCTTGCACTCATCCAAACACGCTCCATTCCCACGTGTGAAAATCCGGGGATCAACCCCACCGAAATCGAAGCCGGATCACCTTAGTGGAAGGCGAATGTTCTAGCTGTTGCGCCAGCCGCTGCCTCTAGTCGTTGCTGTGACAATAATATACACTATGAGTAAAAGTAGCTATCTGAGATATTACTACTCGTGTAACAACTTTAATGAGTCCCCGTATTATATAACAATAGATACATTATCAGACCTTACTTGAACCACACGTTACTAAAATATCATTTGACGAATGAATGCACGAGGTCTTCATTTATTTCCTGATACGCAGTAGGTCCTACAGTGACAAAAAATACTTGGAATATATGGCATGGTGTGAACGTTCTGAATGCGACTGAAATTTATTAATTTCGCGTTCACTTTAGGTGTACGTGACGCATATCATACCTACACAGTAAATAAACTGTATGGTTACAAACAAACTTATTGGAAACTGGTTCCCAAAATATTTTACGTAAACTACAACAGTAATTGTAAAATTTTATGAAAATGCTCTGAAATATAAAAATTAACCCATATATTAACAAATCTTTTTTATATTTATAAACCACGTTTTTGTATATTTTCAATTAATTTGTTGCAGATTTTACATTTTTTGAAGTAATACAACAAATGTTTGGCAATCAGTTACTAAGTTCATTTTTCATAAACATAAAAAGTATGTCGGTATATGTGATAGACCGCTGAAGTTAACTTTGTTTCACATTTTTCATAAACATTTATTTGCATCGTTCTTACAAATAATTGCCGATTTTAGACCAATTAAATTATCTTCGACATTTTCGTTGTGAGTGCCTAGACTGATGTTCTGATCCTATTTTACAAGATTTTTTCTAATAAAAGTACTGTTTTTACTGAGAAGGCAACGAAATCGTTTGCACGGTGCCCGGCAGTTACGATAGTCTGGAAATTTACTAGTGTTGGATCTCAGTGTATCTGGCTTAATAAGAGTGGAAATGAACCAGTGCTGAACTCTCGATGATAAGTCTTTGAATACACAGCCAGTAAGTAAGCCTCCACTTCTGCTACGAGCAACATTTTAACAAAGAACGACAGGAGGGTGGGTTTAATGAGTAAATTTTGTTTAACTTCCGTTTTAAACTTTCTGTGTGGTTTACGTATTTTACCAAACTGCCATTAACAATTTAAGTGGTGCAAATACCTCTTAAAATTCTAGGAAAACGTACGCCAACGTTAGGGTTAGTAAAAGTGTACACTGCCAAGCTGAAATGTTAATTATTATACAGTTACCACCTAGCAAAAGTTAACAATTTTATCTTATTTGCATAGGGAAAATGCATATTAATTTCGTATTCGTGACTTGATTGTATTATTTTACGTACCTGTAAGGATTGGTTGGAAGGCAGACTAAAATATCTTGACTAAAAGAGTCATGGTCAGGCGTGCCTACAGGACTGGAAACTTCACAGAGTGAAAGATCATATCAGGACGTCTAGTGCCAAGGTTGTTCATCGTTACACCAGTTTGGGTCGGTTGCCTGGCCTGTCAACAGCGGGAATTTAACGGGCAGGTAAATTAATCAGCAGGTGGCCCTCATAACGGTTACAGTCGATTTAAACCAAAAAAGGAAAGCTTCAGACAGTTATCCTTCAGCCGTAAGAAATGTGGAACAGGCTAGTGGGAGAGAGACAGACAGAGAGAGAAGTAATAGTATCAACAGCGTTGTTGCCCTGGACGGAATCCAGGTCTTCCTGCCAGTTAAACTCTTCCCAAAAAAAAAAACGGCCGCGGTGACGTAACGGGACAACGCCAGATGGCTGTGGCGGAAAGATTTGTAAATAATTCCTCACATCATCTCCAGTTTTATCTCTTCTGAGCAATTCATCTCCATTCGTCCCTAAGCTAGACTCGTTATCTCCTCCACTGCGAGATGCAAATTATCACATTCCCACTTGCCCTCGCATGATTCGCAGTTAAGACAGATGAAACGCAGGATAAAAAAAAACTGAGAAATGTTTCTGCGGTTCACAACTAAGACCGAAGCTTTAAAAATATTCTACGCTTCATGAATGTACGCCATTTTGCACACTTACAGTTTTCCTTTACAATGTTCGGTTCACGTTAAGGAACGTAATTATATACATACATATGTCAAGGTTTTAATAAATAAGTAATGTTTGAATTCGTGACTGTATAAATTGTATTTTTTATGCATTAGAACAACAATACTAATAACAATCAGTGAATTATAACAAGTTTGCTTATTTTGTTGGCCTACGACGTGGGAAACGGTTTTGTTTGTATATGTATCGTAAAGAGTGCATAGTCATTAGATATATAATTATTTCGCGTTGTTACTCAGTATATATTACGAAGACAAACGTTTAAATTAATGGACTGATATCACGCGATTCTCAGGAATATCGCACTACTCTCAACTAAAAGTAAACAATCAGCATTCAAGCATTTTATTTCTGCCATACCTAGGAGAACGAAAGAATAAATGAACCAATAAAAGTATGACCATAGAGCTTATTTATAGATAATAACGAAATAGGTCAGTAAGTACTGATCAAATACCACGTGAATAAATATAAAAACTGGCAGTATTTAAACTGCAATATTACTTGCGTACTTTCAGAAACTGAAGTGGAGATTATATTTCCGGCAAACGATAGCAACTAACAAACTCACTGCCATGAGTCATACCAGAAATTGTAGAGGAATACAAAAAAAATTACGTACAGGAGTTCGTGTACGTAAAGACAATTTGTTAACGGTAATTTGAGTACTTTTGGAACTAACCTTTAAAATGAAGATCACGTGAAATACCCTATTTGGGTATCCAAGCTCTAAGTTTATTCTACAGGCAGTTATTATAAATGTTTACAAGACTGGCAATTTCCGCAATGTGTGGTTTACTATTTTAATCCATTTATGACACATTAGACTGTGAATTTGTGTCCCTATGAGTTAAACAGTTTTGCTTGAATGGGACACAGGTCCATTGCAACGTTAAGATGTGTTTCAACTGTTTTTAAAGGAAAATATGTGGTTTTTTTGACGTGATTTATTGTACTTAACTCCTTTTAGTACTCAGTTTATAGTTCGCAAACGAACCTTTGTAGTCATGGTTTATTAAATACACGAAATTACTGTTCTGTAAATTACTAACGTTCATCTGACATCTGGCAAAAGGACAGATGACGAGAAGAGAATGAATAACTTAGCGAGGAACTCCTAAGAGGTCAAACAATCATGAGCAGCAAATACTGCTGGCATGTTAACCAGCGTCAAAGAGTCTGTAAACGCCGCAGGACAGAAAGAAAGACGAGCAAGGTCGTCAGAGTTGCTGGTACTACCATGAAGCAACGCCACAAGGTGGAGGCGTCGGTAAATGTTTGCGAAGACGCCGGGCGACACGGCGAGTCAAGACGTGCCAAGTGGTCTGCGGTAGCCAACCACTGGCCACCAACCTTCCTCCCGGCACGCCCGTTAAAAATACTGTCGTGTCCCGCTCCGTTGCGGCTCACCATGTACACTACACCAGCTCTCCCTCTCTCACAACACACACACGTATACCACTCTTGTGGATTAATTCCTAGAGCTAAAAGATTTTGCAGCGAAAATGATTTATTTTAAACCAAAATACACGAGGATCAGTTGGGTCTCGGATGAAAACGGGAACACGATTCATAATAACATCCGCCCACACACTGTCCAATCTGTGAGAAATATACTTCAGTCATCCCGCTGGTATTTCTTCAGCATCCTCCCTACATTCCAAGACCGCATTCTTTTTACATTCCCGCCAGGTCAATGGCAGGTTTTCTGTAAGTGGTGGGAAAGGAAAATTACTTTGAAAAAACATTACAATGTAATAGACACTTCGGATGTAATCGTCTGCATTTTCCTCTGCTGCAAACAAATAAACATAAACTGATTCATACGAACACACAAGGCAAGGCTGTGAGGTGCTCGCCCTCCCCAGTTACTTTTCCCTTCTCGCAATGTAGTTTAAAAACGGTAACTTTAAATTTGTTGCACAATTTTCTTTGTTTTATGCTCGTTTGCGTCCAATACTTGCTTTAAAACGTAGACCGTTTACATTGCTGTTATTTTTACGTTAACAAACGCAATTATTTTATCTAGCCTACCAGAGCAATGTTGGGCTTAATCTTTCGTTTTATAACTTTTCTGTGCTACTAAATTTTCATGAAGTGTATTGATATTTTTGTCCTTTCATAGTCTTAATAATAGTATGTTAAATACATTTTCCATTATTGTATTATAACTTCCTTTTCTTAGTCTCTAACATGCATTTTAAGAAAAGAAATAATAAATTATTTCTTATCTTCAAACATGTATCAGGGAATTAATAATATAGGCCTACACATTTTATAGAATTGTAAACATGCGTGGGAGAATAAAATTAATAAACGATTGGCCAAAAATATCTAAAAAATCTTCTAAAAAACTAGTAGAGGTGAATGGCTGGTATATGTAAGACTGAAGTCCACCATTTCCTTTTGTGTGACAGTCTTGCATTTGTATAATATAAGATAGGCCCTAAGTATGTTGAAAGGCACGACACAATATACTGAAAACATTGTAAACAAACACTGTATTGTCTTAAATTACTATTTAATTATTTGTACAAGGCTAATAAACCGAATTTCCGCAAGGAAAAATTAACTCCGGAACGTAACTAACATACAATTTGAAAGTTTTCTATTTCTATTTTAGCTGTTGAAGAGTTGTAGCAGAGAATGATATGTTCTATATCAAGTGCAATATATGTGCGTTATATATTCATATTAAAACACACGTGAACCAAATGACCTTCCGAAAGCCTAATAATTTATTTAACATTGGATTTATCCTTATCTCTTATTTCATCACTTCAGGTAGGTTGAAGAAGACTGACAGTTGACGTCATCATTTCATCATTCTTATGAGCCACCCTGTATTCCGTCCTGGATCCTCGTAATCTTAACACTCAATGACCTCGGCCACTATTAGCTAATGTACCCATGAAACAACAGCCGGAATGACTGTTTCTTCTTTGTTTGTTAACTCCTGTATATGTGAGATTGCATGTCACTGACTCATTAATACAGGAGAAACTTTGTTGCGTACTAATGCAAGTTAAATATGAGACCTTAATTTCCTCGGATTGTTTTGCGTGTTAGAGCAAAGTTACGTCACAATAGAATAAAAGAGACTCGATGGTAAAATCCGACATTTGTATGCGTAACTCGGGAAGTAAACTTTCAAAGAACGTGTAATTAAGTTGCCGCTACGGTATGTAAAGATAGTATTGATGGTTCACGTAGTTATACAAGATGTGAGATTTTATGTGCTAAAATACGCTCTTATAAATCTTTTCCTGCTACAGATATGTTAAGATGACTGGCACATATTACAATAACATAAATTAAAGTGATCTTATGTGGGTAATTTCAGAAGTGGATTATTGCTAGAGACCAGGGAATTTCGCGGTTTCAACGACCTGTTAGCAGTATTCTACACCCTGTCACACCCTGCAATCAGCTTCTTGCTTATTGGATGTTGATACGTGTATCTGGCGACGCAGCGTGGGAGGGAGTGTTTTCATGCAGGTTTGTTATTTGTGCATATTCCACAAGGTCGAAATTAATACACAGTAATCCAATCCCGATAGTAAACACATGCAGAGGAGCTCGAAATCTAGAGTTTTCTAAAAAATTTTCTCGAAAATCCCGGAGCTTGAGATCGCTTACCTACCCCAGAACACTAGCGAGAGCCTATATATATATATATATATATATATATATATATATATATATATATATATATATATATATATATATATATATATATATAT
>PNEQ01084212.1:0-67116 GCA_003012365.1 Medauroidea extradentata | reverse complement strand
ACTATGAACAATAGAGCATTTTAATTTGAAGAAAAAAAAACTAAGCATCGTCTACTAATTTTTTCCCCTCATGTTTACTCCTGTAGCCAAATTCTTCTCTTCTCAATACAGGAAAATATTTTCCCTGAAAGTGATACCTATAGAAATGACTAAGCACCGCCGGATGAAATTTTACGTGTAAATTCTTATTCTTGCTCGCGCCACGGTTCTTGTGTAGGCAGCGCCATTAAATGATCGCTTTAAATGTGGATGAACAGCTTTGATACAACTGAAAGTTAAGGTAGCAATGGAAATCTACCGGGAACTCCTCGTCATGGTACCAACACTGGAGTGTGTGTTATTAAACGTTTGTTGATGTCTACCTGCAGTATGTATATTATCCGTGGATATCTAGTGTTCTGTATTATCTTGCTTAGTTTGGACTTTATTAGCTTCTCTTATCAGGGAGGTCTTTCTACCTTATCCTGTATTGTACCCGGACACCACCCTTGCATTAGAAACACGCAATATAATTCCCGATAAGAGAACAGGCAAACAAGGCCAGTATATATAAAACCGTCACATCCTCAAAAGGTCAGGAACACACGCTTCAGAACCAACACTCTGTACGAACACTAAGAACTCCGTACAGTCATGCAAGTTAATACAGGCTTTAAATGATCATACAACCGAGCTACGTATGGCAGAATGGCATAAAGTAAATGCGGAATATCAGATATTAACACTTGTCTACAAACCATCGTTTATTCGAAACACCCCACACAAAACTCGTAATACTTAGAACGTTTAATCTTGTGTTGTACTGTGTTATGTGGTCCAGAAGTGTTTTATGTTCTGACAGCATCACGTGTACCAATTGGGGTAGTGAGCTTCACACACACTGCAGTATTGTTTGGGCATTTCAAAGACGGTTACGAACATATTTGTTTACGTATCAGTGTTCACAATTTCTTATAATTTTTGTGGAAATAAATTTAAAAAATTGAATAATGTTGTAAAAATATATTATTCTTATTTATTTACAAAATTGTAACGTTTATCTCTTTTAAATATAGTAAAACGTAATTTTTCATTAGTTCTAATATGTGTGTATATATATATATATATATATATATATATATATATATATATATATATATATATATATATATATATGGCTGAAATTAAACGTTTATTACTAAGAAAATTCGGACGATCCCCACAATAATAACTAACAACACTACAGCACCGAATAGGGGCAAAATATTACTACTGTTAGGAAACAGGTAGGTACTAGTTTCCATAGAATATAACTTATTTAGGGAAATTTCGCGGTAAAAGAAAAACTTTTTGCGACCTTCAGCTCCGCCACGGTAACAAAACAGTAGTGGAAAATATTCCATTGATATAAATGCGCATTGGAAAGGATCGGTTTCAGTCTCAATTTAAATAAAACATTTTTTTAAATTGTTATAGACTTCACGTCTCGTCGACAGGAAAGTCATTAGAGACGGTCACACACAACGTCACACGAAGATAGGGCCTGGGAGAGGAGTCAGACATGACACAAGTAACTATTCCAACAATCGATTTTGTTTCTACGTAGAAGACAGAAAAAATTAAAAGAATATAACTATGACAATTTCGGCAAAATACCGAATTTTAGTTAAAGACCGAGTTCACGTCAGGTCTTTTAATTTCGGAGAAACGCTGTTCCTGACTTCCTTACAAGCATTAAAACACACTGGCTGTCATCGTCAGCTACCGTAACAAAACTTCGTTCCTGTGATTCATAACTACGAGCTATACAGTTACAGGCAGTGGCTAAAAATATAAATCTTGTAATGATAGTGAGCGTTATTTGCTCTTCTTCACAGATAACGTTCATTCGTTATCACCAACTTGTTTTGCAAGGTATTTTGTACGGTTTTATTTTCATCCTCACAACACGTTGGCATAACGAATTCCACACATTCCCATAAGCACCACAATCATGCCATTAATTTTGGACGTTTCACTGGAATGTACTCAACCTATCTTCAAGCTGTAGATGTACAGAATAGCCCAGAATATTTGTCTACCGTAACTTGGCAACACTTCGTCGAGAGTGGAAGTTGCGTACAAGTGTTTCGTCAGATTTGGCTGGTTTCTATGTGACACATATCGTGTGAAGATGATTTGTTGATGTTAATGGTATTGAACTGTATTATGTGTATATAAATAAAGACTAATAAATTTTCGGCATATCTCAATATTGTTCAAGAAAATGGCTTGCCTCGAATTCTAACCCTAAACTCTTTATCAAACCCGATCACTTTACGTATATATGTTGCGATATGCTTTATGGAATTTCTGGACATCTGCGTAAACAACAGGAACTGAGTCCTGTTAGAAGAATAACCATTCGTATTCAGATCCTGTTCAGCGTGTGAAAGACGTTTTTACCCATCACATATGTGAATATATGATTCACTAACTAGAAGAATCGTGGTCAGTTACCGAAACCGATCATCCGAGATTTTCTTATTCAGACCTCGTTCTCGTTCTCGCGGGACATCGTGTGTGTCAGATCAGATGTCGCTTGTCTTGCTTGCCTAACCCATTCTTTCAGCCTCTCTGATCTCGTCTCATTCACATCACAGGTCCCTCAAGGTTGGCACTGCCGCACGTCGGTTGATTTGCCATGCACCGCGTTATCTCGCTGTCTTCGCTTGCCTACAGATTTTATAGTTTCCTGCAAAACAACGTGCAGCTAAGGATACCTACAATGTAAGTGAAAATGTCGTTGCGACTACTTCTTTAAGTGAAACTCTGAAATAATAATTGAGGAAAATGGTTATAAATAAATATCGTTTGAGGTGGGTAACCGACTGCCAGGATATCGCACGTTAGATGTATACTTGCTACTGGGCACCCGTAGGCTGCTTGCCCTGAAGACTGACATAGTAGGAGGACCTACAATGGAGTAGCGTCGGAGCAAGAAGTGCAGGAGAAACTGAAGATCCCAGAGAAAACCCGCTGACCAACGACATCATCCGCCACGATTCCCAAGTGTGAAAATCCAGGGGACCAATCCAGCCGGGAGTCGAACACGGATCGACCTGGTGGGAGGCGAGTGTTCTAGCCACTGTGCCAACCGCGGCTATAGTATCACTGAATTCCGTAGAAAAGATTACAATTTGGGAATTAAATTTGTATAGATTCTTCCCCTATCTCTATGAAACATTACATTTTAAGATAAAGATGTACAATACGTCATTTGTAAGCCACATAAGTCAATAAGAATTTTGCTTGACGTTAAACGGACTATTTTGGTACTGCGAGCTTGAAAATGTCGCGATACCTAGTGACAAAATCAGTAAATTGGCAACCCTGCGTACAACTACTTATCGCGTATACAACTTGAGGTATAAGTAGCCTGCTGTCTTGTCTGAGAAAGGATGTTAACATGCGGTATTCACAAGCAAGGAAAACCATTGAGATAAATGAGACAATACTAGAACAACTGTGGTGAAGCTTCGAAAGGAAATAAAAGCATACCAGAGAAAAAAATGTTCTGTTCGTGTTGCCGGTGCAGTGTTGCACATAGTTTTTCGGCAAATTTCAAGTTTTTCTAGAGTTTTAGTTTAGTTATAGGATTTCCGTCTGTACATAGTGTAAAATTTTCCCGCGAATAATAACTGAGATACCTAATTATCAGTTATTATAATTTATAGTCATTCTGTTCTAAAATCTAGATTCGTGGCTGACGAGTTTAATATACATGCATGTAAACTTCTATAATCAAATTAAATTTCGTTGTAATAGGTGCAGCGCTTCAAAGAAGTTAAGTATAAAAATTACTAACGTGCGAAAGTTATGTTAACTTAGGAACAGTATTAAACACCGTGTATGCCCATTTCAGGTCCTCCATTTATCCTGAAAACTTATACTACTCTGGCTAAAAATGGCAAAATAAGATGGGTGTATTTGCGGTCAGTTAAAGTCTAAAAACCTTGTTGCCGAAAATGTGAAAAGGTATAACCCTCCAAAACATACATGTATCATAACATTACATTAAAAAATTATATAGTCACCATAAGGTTGATCTGTCTGTGAGAAGTCTGCTCGCCACTTAAAGTGAACTACACAAAGAGCGCATGTTGTTTCGCCCCTAGCGATCCGTACTTCTTGACCTTTAAGGGCACGGTTCACCTCAGTTTTCAACGTCTTTATTTATTTTTATATTTGTACCAGATATTATTTTTCTTATTTTAGACTTCAATTGTGATTAAATCTTCCTCTTAGGAAATTTTCGTATCTCTCATAGTTTTTGCGTAATGAGTCGTAAACGTCAAAATTTGCACTTTACGGTTTTAAGTACACCACTAAAACCAACTGGCATACTTAACCGACACAATTCACAATGTATACAAAAATTTCCTAAGGTAAAGGTTTAATCACAATTTATGTATAAAATAAGAAAAAAATGTCTGGTACAAATATAAAAATAATAAAATACGTTGAAAACTGAGGTCAACCGCGCCCTTAAGTGGGCGTGGTACATGATTAAACGCTAAAATAATTAATCTTATAACTCTAGGTTTCTTGAAGCAAATAAGCGAAAATTAAACTATAGCAATCCTAGACAACAGTTTTAGCCAACGTTTTGTACAAAATTGTTTCCAGTGTTACGAACTTCTGAGGCACAATCTCTGACGCAAGAGACGGCGCGTAACGGATTAGTAATTCTGGATAAATATTTACTCATAAAGTTGGCAAACACCATTATCTAGACTTGTCATTGAGTATTTTACCCATATTGGCTTCGAAAAAAGCGTAGAAATCAATTGATGTTTTCAGCGTTTATTTATCTACTACGCACTCTTAAGATAGCGATAAAGGGTGCAATTTCAAGCTATAGAAGGCAGTACGAAAGCATATAGACGGCAAAAACGTTTATGCAGGATAATGAGATTTCGCATGGCGTGAGGAATGCATATTTTCAAAATTTAGCTAAAGTTGTGATTTAAATGCTCATTTAAATAATAGTAAGAGACATATTAGTAAGTTTGGAAACTCACAGAAAATAAAGTAATTGATGTATCGAAAAAAATAGAAACTAGCAAAGTTACTTATCATCTTCGTTCGTAGCCGATAGTTTATACAACGTAAGGGTTCCAGATTTCCGTTGGCTCGACGCAACGACGGTGTAACGTAAAACAAATGTTAAGTACCCGAGCGTGTTTGCAAGCATTTGAAAATCCCTGCAGCTGTTTAACATCCTCTTTGTGTGTAAAATACGTCCACTCGGGTGACTACCTCAAAGTCTAGCGTTTTCACTGATATACATATAACGGCAGTGATCACTTTGTCATTTATTGATCGTCATATATCTACAACGCGGATCATTTCTCATTCCCAAGAAAATTACGTAACACATATTCGGGATGTTAACGGTATTTCTTCTTTTAGGTGGATGCTAATTTGTATCACTCGTAGACATTACAGGTTGTCTTTGACGACACTTCTTGTGCGATCCTGGCTGAGGCCGTGAGCACCTCGACGTGCAGTTTTGCAACAGACGCTTAAAACATTGCATTCCTGCGCTGCAATGTCGAGTCAAGGTCAAGACGAGAGAATAGCAGTCGTTACCGTCCGTCCACATTGCTCAACATTGCCAGTGCTATCGGGTAAATTGGTTGCATAAGCACCCCATAATTACAGGCCGCAGCAAAAGTAGTACAGAGAAGTCAACAACTTTGTATGCTTTCTAAGACCATGCTCACATATTTCTACAACTTTCGCAAAAAAATATAAATTCCTCAAAGAAAAAACATATTGTAAATCCATATCATAATATTGTTGATTTTTTTTTTCTATGTGTTCTGAATTTTTCTGGGCAAAAATCTGACGCATTTTGCTAATTGCTAAATTGATGAAAATTTATTTAACTGAATATATGACTTAACTCAAAATACGTTTGTCTTAAAAAATCTAGCCTTCACAGAAAAAAAAATCATTAACAGAACTGTATTCTGGTTTTGCGATAGCTCCCGTTCAGGCTTTTAAAAATCACTGTTTGAAAAAACTTCAACGGTGATTTGAAAGGAAATAGTATTTCGTTGTAGTCACTCATAATGTATTTTATTACTATTTTTGGTAGTAATAGTACAGAATAATGTGAAAACCATGCTATTCTTGCTTCGCACGTACACTTCTACAGGAATTGAGTAGCTTTAGCTCGCTCCGAGAGTGATAAAACGATAAGATTTAGCGGTAGCTTTATGCTAGAGAACAATTTATGTTCGAAGAGGGAACGCTAAAGTTTTAGTATTTCAAGTTAATGTACATCTTATTCTGATGCATTAATCCGTTAGTCGATTTTATTTCATCACTTATCGTGTTTGTAATCTTGCCGAACCTACGATATTTGCAGTTAAGTAAGGTAGGTTACTTTTAAGGGCGCCGTTTATCTACGCATTAGAGGATCAGAAGTGACGGATTTATAAGGGCCACCTTGAAGCGAGAATAAAGTGTCACACCTTATTGGTGGAAATCCCGCAGAAAATTTCATAGCACGATTCTGAGTTCCGCACACATCCAGTTAAAACATTTTGAAGTACGTCATCCTGGAAAGGCCGTTTATAGCTGCGTTGGAGGGCTTCGAAACAGCGCTTTTAATGTGCATGGTGTCTTAACAGAGACATTCAACCCTTGTCTGAAGTGTGTTTTCTTTTCGCACATTGGCACAGTGGGCACATGTTGTATGAAATGTGTATTTACAAACACTTCACCACGCATTTGAAGCGCATTTTAGGCGATGACCTTAAGAAAGGTAGGTAAAATTTATCGTTATCGTCGACAGTGAGGTATTAGAGACGGAAAAATTGGATAGGAAAGAGAAATGTAATCTGTATAGGCCTGTAGAGTGGAGTCGCCCTTGCATTCGCCTAGAAAGATTTGTGAAAACCATTGGAAACTGAAATTATTATATGTGGTATAGGAATTGAAACCGCGTCCTCCAGTCTAATGTTTTATTACTGCGCCATCTCGCACATTGTACACTACCGCTCGTATTTTAGAAACTGAGGTTATTGTTTACAGCGTATCGGTTTTGTATTAATTTTGACTTTTTTTTGTAATTAGTAAGCATGTAAAACTGAAACATTACTATGGAGACATTGTGAGATACTTGTTAGCGATCAATGAAGGTCAAAGTGGAAATTGTAAAAAAGTATCAGTAAAACTTAGCAGCAGAAAAGTGAGAACTGCTTTCTAAACATTACTCAAACATTTCAGTAACACTTCCGTAATCCTGCAGGTGTACCGAGATTTCGATATTAGCTGTTCCGTAATTTCTATTTACCTAAATTAATTTTGTTAACATAAATTTTCTAGAGGCTCATTGAATATGCATGTATTAAATTTTATTTGGAAACAATTAGCTGAAAAAATTTAAACAATAAAAAAAGTCATAGAACACCAAAAAAACATACCAAATTTCATGAACTAGGATTTTAAAAGTAACGGAAATGAAGTAAGTTTATCATAATTGCACTGCATTTTCGTTTTAGTCACAAATGTAGAAGACTTTTTGAACCTTGACATTTATCAATTTTATCATCTGAAAATATATTAGATCTGTGCTTCATTGTAAGTAATATTTTTACAACTTTGTCGAATTCTACGTAAAGTTCGCTGAGTTGACAAAACTAGTTGCAGTTTCTTGGGCAGCTGGCGTGCCGGCACAAAAAATAAGTGGAGCTTGTTGCGAAGCAGCTGCGGAGCCTGGAAGCACATTCCAGTCGGCATCCGGCAATTGTCGACGATATGAGTCTCGCTTGACTGCATCTCTCCTGTGGCTATGTGGCTTAAGAGTATCAGGCCAAGTAGGTATTCTATCTACTAAGTGTTCTGTCTTGTTTCATACTATATCCACTGTTTCCTTTTATAGAAAAAGAAAAAACATTTGAGGCTGTAATCTGGCGGGAAATAAATCTTACTTTATTGCAAAGCGTTGTGATATGTGATAAGTGATACGTGATAGAGATGATAGGTGATATGACAGATGATAGACGATATGACAATAGATTACAGGTGAAAGGTGATATATGATATATAATAGACGATAGATGAAAGATGATTGTTGTTACTAATTTTTTCTTTAAGAACATTTTTACTTTTTCGTTAGCAGCAACTATAATTTTTCCATTTGCAAGTTTCTCTTTAAAATACTACAAACCACGTCACCATAAATATAATCACTAACTGTTTTAATGACAACACAGTAACAGTAAACTAAAAACCAAAATTTTCTTTAGTCAAAATTATTCTTCAGTACTTTTTTTTTGCGACAACAAAATTTTGGCTCGGGCAAATAAAGTGTTTTATAGTGTACTAGTCTACAATTAAACTTATTAACAAAAGTGGATGTTTTTTATAATGTGTGTACTGCGTATTTTCATTTGTTTGTTTTCTTTTTATATCGTTATTATTTTAGAAGCAGATGCTGAAAACTATACTATTGACGTGGGTCGTCGAATGAAGTCTCGAAAACGTAACTATTTTGGTATCTATTAAGCAGTCTATAGGTGCTGTTATTGGCATTCATTTGTAAAACTTTGAAGAAAAAAAATTGAATTTTCTTATATGTATATTTGTATAGAATTGTACACAAAGAGGCCAGATGTGTTTTAAAAAGCTCAATTAGAAATCATGGTGGTGTAGTGGTCAGATCTTTGACCTCGCACCACGACGATCCAGGTTCGGTTTCCGATGGAATCGCTCTTTTCTTTTTTGCGCAAGTGGCGAATGTTGCCGTTGACCAGCGAGTTTTCTCGGAGCACTCCTGATAACCCCGCTCTCTCATTCCGTCACTGCTCCATAGTCTCACCTCATACTACTCCCAACAAGCGCAATACTTCACTGTTGAGTGCAGTCATAAATCTCTCCGTTCAATTTCATCCCTAAGTTTTGGCTTAAGTGAACTTTAAGCTGGACGTTCCAAAAAACAACACAGCCAAACTAAAATATGTATCTGTCAGACTGCACTCGAACAAGAACGGTGAAAGTTGCTTCAGATAAGTTTAATACAATCTAAAGCAGTGAAAACTGGTCAGCGTAATCAGCGAAAGTGTACAGTATATTTTAGTGACTGAACTTACTGACTGAAACGACGACTCGGCTTCGAGTAACTAGTTACAGGGTCTTTAAACAGTTAATACTCATACAATTATTAAAGTTTTTCGTGGAACCCGACTTTTTTACCCAATTAATTATCACTCGAATTTAGGGTTAACGGAAATTATTTCCGTTAAGGTCGCTGCCTGCTCAAGCCGCCGAACTTTACGCAAATCTTCAGATTGGTGAATTTTTTTTTAAGACTGCAAACATTATTAGAGACAAATCTGCTAAAGAAAAGTCTCCCAACAACATATATGTGTGTGCACATAGGTCCTACATGCCCAATTCATTTCAACATTACTGGCTTTCAAGTACTGTACGACAATCCTGGTACACAATCTTTAAGAAGTTGTAGGGGACTCAACACAACTTTGTGTTTAATACTACGGTGCGACATTTAATAATAAAGTCAACGCGAAAATTCTCATCAAAGGACTATACATACCAGCGAGATGACAGTATGCAAGTTCAGTGAATGAATTGTGCATAGAGGTAATGGTAAGGATTGTTACATGAGCTTGTGTCTTTCCTTTAATCTCTTAGCTGACAATTATAGATACTACAGAAAAGTAGAGCCCAAAATATGGTTTTTCTGCTAAGATATTCACTTAAAACATATCGGTTGAAAGCTTTTTATTTCGAAATTTCATAAAAATGTGTAAAAGGTATTTGTTTACAATGATTGCTGCAAGAACCACAAATGTAAGCTAATGGAAAATTCGAAAATAGTAAACTATTCGGAGTGTTTAATCGATACTATCTGTAACTTAAAGGGATGCTGCCACAACAAGGACCACAATGTTTTCTAGAGCAATTCGTTAATTGTGTAACACTGTTCCTGTTAACCAAATCATACACTTAAAACTAACAATACATTTAGATGGTCGACATAGGACGCTTGCTGACAAAAGTAAACTTCAATTTTATCTTTGGAATCATTTGAAAGGTATCTCACAACTATTCACACCTGCGAAATAAGAGGAACATGACGAAGATCGATGTTTGGTTTTGAATTGTGCGAAGTTCGACATGCGTTAACTTGGTATTATTTACCTCTGAAAGCAGAACAACTGCAGGAAACTTGTCGTTTTTAATTATCACAATATCAATCATACTATCCTAAGTGTTGTATGACGCAGTAAGCCCGATGAGTTTGTGATAAGAAGTAAGACTTTTTTTTATTAACATGTTTGGTATCAAATGAGAGCTGGGAGAGTCAGTTTGCGATATGAACATTATTTCTTGAAAAATGTAATTACAACGAAACCAACCAAGTAGCACAAGCAGGTAATAACGCGTTTTTCTTAATTTTCAGCAATTTTTAAAATTAGGTCAGTCTGAAAATTTTAAACGCCGTTTTTAGCCATTTTTATGGCCTATAAAATAATGTTTCGAAAAAGCGTAAAGATTTTTAAACTTAGCAACATAGTTAGAAGTAATTTTTTTCCTTAAACAAAAAAAAATTGTATGCACGGTAAGTATTTTCGTCAAAGTATTAGTAATTTCAATTAAAGGGCAGGTAGGGCGGCTCCTTAAGGGGGCGCTTGACAGAAAAATGTTATTGTTTTGAATATGTGTATATTTGTACGAAATATGGTTTGTTCTGTAAATATTCATTGTTACTGTTTTATACTGTAATTATTTTTAGCTTCTGTAGTTTTGATTTATAATGGCATGTCGAAGTCCATATCTTCTTAATAAAACATTTTGATGCTTTAAAGTCAAACCAACTGACTTGCCGAACTGAACAAATTTACACTGACTAACGATGTTGTAGGCTATAAGGTTCCCTATGTAAAACAAAAAGTAAATAAAAAATTTTGTATTAAAAAATTGCTTACATTTAAAATTAAAATTTAAATAATCAAGATATTTTTAATTACAAAAATATTTTATTTTCTGTTTTATATAGAAGACTTGTGTAGCTTACAACATAGTTTTTCAGTGTGAACTTTTTTTTTCAGTTCGGTAAGTCAGTTGACTTTCTTTTAAAGCATAGAACCGTTTCATGTAAATTTATACTTAACTTTGATACGATATTATAAAAACCTAGAAAGCTAAAAAAAAAAATTAATGACAGTATAAAATAGTCACAATGTATGTCTATAAAACCAACCATTTTTCGTACAAATATAAAAATATTTAAAACAATACAAATGTTCTGTCAAGCCCCTACTTCGGTTCCTTATTGAGTGAGCAAGTATAATTACTTACACGTTACATTATATTATGCGGAAGTCAGTCATCTTTCGCGTTATCACTTTCGGACAGAAATCATTTTCTGCATTGAGAAGAGAAAACTACTGCTGTATGAATGAAAATGTGTGTGATAAAATAGCATGATTAGGCGCTGTAGAATGTTTTTTTTTGGGCATGAAAAATATTTATTTACTTACAGTTATCATGGTTTTGACTAAAAAAGCTTTAAAAGCCAGTATCAGTGATAGGCGCAACGAGGGAGAAGAAAAACATCAGTAGTGGCATATAGGAAGGTCCAGTAGGTAATACTGCTTAGGGCGTCTGCGAATAACGTCCGCTTCTTTGACGTTTATTTACGATGTTCCTCGACTCGGGAACACTCGTCAGGTGACGACACGGCAGTTTGCGACTACCGCAGTGGCGACTGTGAACGCCGACATACAGACTAGCGTCGTTTGAGAGGCGGCAAGAACTTCCCTGCCAACACCCACACAACAGTTGCTTTCATCACAGCGATCTGGCCCTTGTCCCAGTTGGCACAGCGACCTAACTATATACTTCTCTGCGGCCGAGTCTTCCTTACACGACGTAGCCTACACATTCTCCTAGAACCCCGCGGCACTGTGTTCGCCGTTTGACATAACCTATTTTCCGCAAGGAAGTCAAACAACATTTTTTTTTCGGAACACAAACGATTATTTTGTATTTCCGTCAATAACACACCACTATTTCATCTCAGATACGTTCACCTTCGCATTCATAAATGTTTTTGATGAAATGTTACAAATATATTTCAATTAAAACTTATGACATTTTACTTTAACGACTACAATAAATCGTTACATTCAGAAAATGCTTTCTTAAAATAAATAGGTCTACTATTCGATTTTGAAGTTTGTAACATACTAATAACATGTGTGATGCGGCGTGCGTGATGAAATTGTAAATGCTAATACTTTACATTAAATTAAGTGCTGTAAATCACGCTACATATTTTAAGCCGCAGTCACCTTATTCACAAAACTACTTTCAATAAAATAAATTGAAACATGGGAAGGCTTTCAGGAAATTAACCTCACGTTTATTTGCTGTCCTTAATTTTGATAACTACCTGTGTCACTTGCTTGCAAAATTTCGATTCGCTGGTTCTATCACCAAAAAAAAACCCGCTGCTGGATGATTTTCGTGAAGTGAGAATCCCAATCTTAATGAGGAATTTTAATCTGCTCTTTTATTTTCTCTTCGTTGCCTAAATAAGTTGCATCTACCCTCATGTTGTTTAACCTGTGCATTGTGTAAAATGGCCCGAAGTGACGGCTTTCTCATTTTTCCTCTCTCTTTCTCGGTCAGGGCAACCGGCTGTAGTCTAGAAATGCCTGTCTTAACCAAATATGTCGTCCTACTCTACAAGGAAAGCCGTTTTCCTGTTCAAGTCGTCGTAAAACTACTTACGTGTACGCCGAGCCCACGTCTGAATTTTGATCTGAAATCGTTGACCTTAATCTGGTTACCCTGCACGACTGGTTCACGAGTACACACCCACCTTGCAATGAGCACCGGCGGTAAGCTCACGTTCCTTGACCCGCGTTGTACTAGAAAGCTCGCACTCTGCGCCCGTAGCTGTACCACGCAGCAATTAAGTCCCGGCCGTGTAATAAACGCGCGTGTCGTGTTTTACGCCCTCGTAAAGCGAGGGGCGCGTCTTGCAAACGACTGGCTCGTCTGGGCTGCGGTCGCATTCGAGTCTGTCGTCTGGGATAAACGGCTGGCCACACAGGGACCTCTCATTCGTGCGTTCCATTCATAACTCTTTAAACTTCGGCCCGTACGGTGTTCGCGACTGCTGCTTCGTGCACTGAAACCATTTGTAATCATTAAAGGTTTGGATGGGAACGGAAACTATTATGTCCCCTGAGTTGTACACGAAGTGAATAATGCACTGTAAAATATGGTGTGCTTGAGTAAGCAAAGAAATGTAAACTTATTATCCAAACATATTTCTATGTGGTACCACAAGAAGAATGTGGTCAACGTTTAAGGCTGTTAAAAAATACATCAAGTGCCCAATATAAGGAATAAGATAACGTTCGTAATAGGGGGTTTCACGCAAAACAAAATCAATTAGGACGACCAGTCACGTTTGAAAACAGTTTCTGTGGTCTACTTTCAGGAATAATAATAATTTGAAATCTTGCTTGATAAATAGTTAGGCGACAGTACTTCTGAAATTGTGTTAAGATGTACACAAAAAACCTCGCTGTATGTGTATATTTCTCAAAACATTTTGCGTTTTTTAAAACAGTGGTTTCTAATGTCACAAAAACGTTTTGGAAACTCTTTTCCAGAATAATATCTTGTCCCAAAAATAATGAAAAAAAAAAAAAAAAAATACAGATCACCGGATTAATGTAGTATCACATATAACTCTGTGCAGATAAATGTATCTTTTAAATAGTGCGTACTTTTCTCATACTAAATCATTCATATGAGATTTCACAAAAATAATACGGCCACAATAATTATTTATATGTTTCTGAAATCAATAAACAAGTAAATTATAGAATTTGGAGAGAGTAAAATCAAAATACATGGTTACTAATTTTAATATATTTTATGCATCATGAATTTAAACTATTATTTAATTAAATGAATTAATCATTATTCTTCTGAGTATTGCCTAAATATTTATAGATAATTCACATAAAAATTCTTCTAACTTTATGCTTTTCATAGCTGGGAGGAAACTATTTTCAGCCTAATCTATGCAATACAGTCGAGAGGGCGAATTTTATAATAAACTACACCATAGGTATTCTATATAAGTAGTAATGCTCATTCTTGGTATGGTGAAAAAATTTGGCGTAAAGAGGAGCACCTGGTCCGAGAAGGGTTTTGTTCATGCACATATAATACTAATTTTTAATATATATATATATATATATATGTGTGTGTGTGTGTGTGTGTGTATCTATCTACTATATATATATATATATATATATATATATATATATATATATATATATATATAAACGCCGAATTCTACTGTTGTTAAACCTGTTCTCTCTGAACAGCACTCATTGATTTCAATTTGTAAAAAAACACAGTTTAGTTCACGGACATTTTTACTTCAATTGGTTATTTTACAGAAACGTTTTTCATATTATGAGTTTTTGAAAATACTATCTATTTTTTAAGAACGAATAAGAGTCATTTTCGAAAATATCGTGTCTGTAAATTCTATGTTATCATTTTAACACGTGTAAGTATTTTACACTACATCGTGCTTAAAGTATAATTTTGTAAGGGTCAAAGACGTTCCAACGAGGTCAAAAGCTTCAAATAATTTAACGCCTTATTCTCTCGTCATATTTCCTAACATTAAAAAAAATCGGTTATTGTGCCATACAGAAACAGTAAAATAAAATTTAGTAAAATTTACTTATCGTACTATCTCCAAAAAACCATAAAATTAGCTATCAGCCACACAAAAGACTAAAATAATAGTATCAATTAGGATGTATTTAAAAATACGTATAGTATCAGTCATTGAATCATGTAAGAAATACAGTACGAAAATCAACTAGAGAGTATTATAAATTTGTCTTCAATATATGGCTATAAAAATATATAGTCACATTCAGTCGAATCACCTTGTACGTAGAGGCGATGATTCAAGTGGAAAATGAATAAACGTAGACCTTATAGTGCCTGTATATTCCCAGGCTCTAATCACGGAAAATTAGCGTAGGCAGGCTCAGCCTTCACCGTCCACTGAAGCACTAAAGCAATTTATTTCACAGTAATTTGTTGTCTTATGTACCACGTGGGATTTACAGGACTTGTACCCGCGAAACTTGCAATACTTTTGCGATGCTCGTCCGTCCGCCACGAAGTAAAATATTCGTACGTCAGTGGATGTACGGCTGGGTAACTGTCGGAAGTAGATACTGTCCAACCACGGGACAAATGGTCGTTGGTATCTCAACCAACAAGAGTGACAGTTAAGAGATATGTTGGCAGCACCTAGAACCATGTATTCTTCCTCCTTTAGTAAAACACATTGCTAACTTATGACGTCAGTTACAATACTACGCCGGTAAATGTCCCATATTGTTTGAACTGTTCCAAATATTTATGAATAAGTTGAAATGATGCAGGAGTAACAGCGTGGTCTACGAACACGTGGGTACACATTCAAAGTTAGGTGCAGTCTCGTTTTTATATTACAAGTTATAACTTTGAGATACATTCGAACGTTTGTATTCAGTAGCACGGTAAAATAAATACTCTATTTACCAATGCAAGTTCAAACATCATATTATAGGAATAGCTATTGTAATATGTGATGCCTGTTATTGGTCTACAGGCGGCTACATTATGTCAGACGTACATCACCCAATCATATGTGATGCAATTCAAGGTTAGGTTATGTTGGCACAAAACATTTTCGATGTATACCAACATCTCTAATGATGGTATACCGCAAAAATTTTTTGTGCCGACGTATAATTTAAAACGGAGTGCTTTTGCAGCATGTATGATGATTATTATTATGATTATGGGTATTCTGCCCTAAGGCAGGTTTACAACCATGCTGATGATGTGAGACTGCCTAGGCGAGGTGATTCTGCGGTGGTTCGCTACTGCCTTCAGCAGTATGATGATGAGTGCGCAACACAACACACAGTCCTGAACCCGGAGACCTGACCTCCCTGGCCGTGAATCGAACCCTGGACCCTTGGATGACCAGCCAGGAGCTGTAATCACTGAGCTAAGCGGTCGGACATTAGCAGCATGTATGAGTGGCTGATATACGTGTGACACATCGTAGCTGTCTCTAGATCAATAACAAGCATCAAATATTACGATAGCAGGACTCTCACTGACTCATCCAACAGTTCCACGGGCAAACGAAAGCCAAAAATCATTTAATAAGCTGTACGTACGGTGACACTGAGTAAGCAAACAGTCAATTTTTCCCACGATAAACCATCACCTCTAATGATGATTTAACACGGGAAAACTTGACTGTTCGCTGTATTTCAACGCACGTTTACCTTACCAGAAGATTACTGCCTTTAGCTTGTACTTGGCGTTGTTGCCCTATTTGACTGAGCCAATAAGAATCCCGCTATTGTAACATTTGATGCCTTTTATTGGTCTGCAGACAGCTAAGTTACGTCAGGAGTATATCACCGAATCATACATGTCACAAGAAACTACAGCGTTTTCAAGGGTATGTTGGTACAAAATATTTTCGCGATATACCGTCATCTCTAATCATTAGAGGCCCGGAAATTTCGCGGATTCAACTGAGGAGAGGTTGGATTTCTAAGTCTTGTATATGTTGGAAACTATTTCGATTGGGTCATTGTTTATTAAACGTGACCTTGCGGACATGAGTAAAAACGCTCACGGACTCCTGCGCTACATCGTCAAATGTTCAAATGCTCACTCACTGGAGCAGCAGCCAATAAACAAATATAGCTGAGGACAGTGCACACAGGACTGTGGAGTCTAGCCTGCTGGGCGTTGAACCCGCGAAATATCCGGGCCTCTACTAATCATATTCTGTAGCCGTTGGTGTCATGTGTCAATGTTCCTTTTTTTCGGTTAAGAATCGCTCTAGAACAATGTTTAGAGAACCGTAATTAAAAACGTTTTCGTTTCTTACATTTAACAAACGTGAAACCTTAATTTTCATTAGACAGCACCACCCTTATATTTTCTGCTCGCATAGCGCTGTATTTGGTGGAGTTGTGTTGTGACCGGATGTGGGAGAGCGCGCGGATATGCTTCACGTCCCACTCAGGCCTCGCTCGCACTTACACACACACACACGCGAGTGATCGTCAGGCCGGGGTGACATGATTGGCCGGCCGGCTGCCAGCGCTCATTACGAGGCATGATCGCCAATTGCGGCCGCCCATCTGGCCGGACAACAGATAAGATTAATCTGTCTTTCAGAGCTGCCCCGGGGACACTGGCTTGGCTGTGTCCTTGAACTCCTTCATGCCCTCTCCCCCTTCCACCACATCGCCTACCAACCTCTTATCCCTCCTACGCTCTTCTGCACCCCTCGTTACATTACGCTCTTGCTGCACTTGTTTGCCAGGTGTGCGCAGTGTTGCAAACATACAAGAAAGTACGTAGGAGCCTGCAACATTCCAACTGGGTTATGCATCGCTAGACCAGAATTAGTTACATGTGTAAAAATTTTTTTTCTTCCGTTTTGAATCATTTGTAGAAAAAAATTATTTTAGTCCTATACCAGTTGTTATAAATACCGACTTTATAGAACTCTAAAATTTTTTGTACGACTGTTTCAAATCTGGAAATGTTTTAGCCTGTTTCCTTATAATTGGCGCGTAGTCTTCTGATGCATGAAACCATCCATTGGGTGACAGACTAGACGACATTGTCGGCCAATAATTGACGTCGAACAAGACTACAGCCGTTTGAAATCTACAGACTTCCGAGTATGAGGGAAACGTGGCGGACACTGCCTTTGGCCGGCGGGTTTCGTCTCTTGTCTCCCCAGCCTTTGTATTCTGCCGTTGCGCTATCCTGGAGATCGCACTGGCCTAAGCAGAGATAGAGATATACATGTAACATGATACTATGTTCAATGTCCTTTCAAGACACCAGCTTCCAACAAAAACCATTTTTCTGCAACAGAATGAGGAAAATAATGTTACAGAAATTAAAATGTTGAAAATATATATGACTATATTTCTTGGAGTGTTTATTTCGGCATTAGAATAATTAGGATACTTGTTCACATTTTTCAGGGTTTTGTAAAGACAGCAAAAATGTTCTATAGCAACATGAGCTGTATCAAGATAAACAAATAAAATTTGTTGGTCGCGACATAGGTACGACGGGTTTCGAGCCACATCTAATTAAATTCGCTCTCGCCAGAGCTGTCGTGTAGGCAGTCCCCTTAAAGTGGCCGCTTACAGATAAACGGAAGACCTGAAATGAGTATTTTCATGTGCAACGTTCTTCGAATGTTATTCGTAACCTGATGTTATTTACTCGCGCTGATCAGTTTTCTAACAAACTTGTAACGACTCCGGTGGCGGCTCGTGGGTTGTTGCCAGGTGGGGCTGCAGATAGTCGGAGCTGTACACTCTTGATGAACGCGCCGTAGACCAACGACCATGAAATATTTGCCGGCTACTTGATCTTTTGTGGCCACTTAGTTGTAAGGGGCACCTGCACATCAGCGTGTCAGTGGCTGTAGAATCAACCAGCGCACAACCCTGTACATCTCTTGGCAACTGCAGCCCTGCCTGGCAACAACCCACCAGCCGCCACTGTAACGACCAAAGCTCTGCACGTCGTTCCGCGGCTTGGACAGAGGACCATATTAACACTATCACTACAAAGAGCTAGTATACTTAAATCTCTCTACTCTACTCATCTGGCAACGTTGTAGAGGGCAGGCGGCGGTGACGGAAGGAAGGCAGGCTGGGTGCACACGCGTACTGCAAGGGACGACTTCCGGGAAGTGGATGTCGCGCGCTGTTCCGTGTCGCTCGCGCGGAACAGACAGCGTTATCTCCGAGTCACAGCAGGCGGTTCGCGAAGTTACCTAGGTTAAGGGTGTTCAAGTGTGATTACATCATACTTTCATATTTTTATGAAATATTGTTAGTTTTTCAGATACTTGTGAGTACATTTTATACTCTTACGAAACAATTTTAGCTCTCAGAGTTATCTCATAACGAAGCGTCAAAGTCAAAATTTGCATGTTACGCTGCCATGCAAATAGTGAAAACCAACTGACCTACTTAAACAAAATAATTTACTATGAACTTACTTCCCATGAACTATGCAATAAAACATTTAAATACCCACTACGTAATATTTTGAATTTAAAAAAAAATCGCAAAAGTACAGAAAATAGTCGCAAAATCAGCAATTTTTTAAAATACAAAAAGCAGTTCGCGGAATTTTTTAAATGTTTTATTACGTAGTCCATAGTATGTTATTTCACTGTGAATTATCCCACGTATGTAAGTTAATTGAATTTCACTATTTGCATGGCAGCAGAACGTGCAAATTTTGACTTTGACGCACCGTTATGAAAAAACTATGAGACCTGAAATTGTTTCGTAAGAGGAAAGCGCACTCACAAGTATTGTCTACAAAACTAGCAATATTTCATATAGATATAAAATTATGTCTTTATCGCACTTGAACACCCTTAACTAAGGCAGATTATCAGATTCCGGTGTTCCAACTGTAACCCGAGTATGAAGTTTACTAGCGTTCAACAAGTCACGAGATTCTGAATTGTTTACAGCCGTTTATACATACCCTCATCGAACAAATCTAGTCATGTGACTGTGCAACTGAACCCAGTTCCAGCACCTAGTTTCTGTACATTTCCTGACCTCTGCTCCTCCTTCCACTTCTCCTTGCAACAGCGTCACCAACTGAAAATTTTAATTGTTTTAATTTTTTTTATTTGTACAAGATATCTTTTGTTTTGTAGGTATATGTTGTGACTATTTCTTACTGTATCGAAAAATTTTTAACTTTCATAGTTTTTGTATTAGGTATGCCATATTAAAGTCAAAATTTGCAAAAAACGATTTTATGCATTAAAGGCAAACCAGCATACTGAAATGAAAAAATTCACACTGAAGAACAGTGCCATTGACTGTGACATGACATGTATAAAACCACATTGGTTAGTATTTTTTTTTTACAAATTAGCATTTTAATTTTAAACTCATTACTTTTTTTAACACAAAAAAAACTCAATACTGTTAGTAAACGTGTACTGTCATAGTCCATGGCACTGTTCTTCAGTGTAAATTTTTTCATTTCGGTTAGTGAGTTGGTTTTCCTGTAATGCATAAAACCATTATTTGCAACTTTTGATTTAATATGGCATAATATAAAAACTATGAAAGCTAAACAAATTGCATTACAGTAAAAAATAGTCACAATATGTGCCTACAAAACAAACCAAATTTCGTAAAAATAAAAAAAAATAAAAAATTTAAAATTTTTAGTGAACTACCTCTTTAAGGTGGGGTCCCACATCTCAGGTTGAATTTTCTACTTACTAATATCATTATTTTCATTGAATTTATCCTATCAAATATTTGCGCTTAAGCGATACCTTATGTCGTCAGACTGTGTTAACGATTATTATAATCATTACTTGATGAGTCTGAAACGGTGAGGATCTGAGTACGAACTGAAAATTATATTTTTCTAATCACGACAAAATTATTTATCAGACGTTACGGATTTATATATTTATCGCAATGTAACGTGCTTTATCAGGGATCTTTTATATTTTGAAGCAAAATATACTAAACCACCAAAATAAGTGAAATATCAGCATTCTAACATGGTTAACGATATTAAAAAATTACTTCGTTGAAGTGTGTTTATACCAAACACAGCTGTAAATTAACAATTTTATTTTTCATAGTTTACGTGTAAAACCAGGACCAAACGGCAATGGTATCTTACTATTTATTGTTCGTGCAAACACTGAAACCGACAACAATAACAGAAATGAAGTTATTTGCAGCAAAAGTAAAATCAGTTAGCTGTATAAGGATTTATTTGTGCTGTCACAAAGAAAATTATTTGTACTTTTTTTTTAATGTGTAATTTCGTATTATTTTAGCTTATTTATTCAATTAAAAAAAAAGTTCCAAAACTTTTTCTTTGAATGATTACAAGGAATCCGGAAATAACTTTAGCTGTATATTGTTTCATTTCAGTGATATCGCCAGAATATAAACGAAAACGTAATTCTGTGTATATTAGGACAGTGAAGAGTAGCAGGCTGGAAGATACTATGCTATGATTCAGACATGTTTAAGAAATGTTAAACTGCGATCGTAAGAACCAAGAGGAGTGCCTCAGGAAATTTCGCAGCAGAGGTCGACACTTAAAAAACAATTAGGTTTATTAATGACTATGTCGGAGAGTAAGTGTTCTCATCCGTGTTCGTGGGAAGATAGCAGAATCAATAACTTTTCTCAAGTGTACATTAACAGAGTGAGCTGACGCAAATGGGGTCCCGACAGCAAAATCTGGTTTACATATGTGTCACGCTGGCTGCGACTAGTCAATGTTTTCAAGAGCGCTCATGTTGGAGAGTATAAGCAGATGCGTGTTGTGAGCACACACTATTTTCGTCTTAATGACCGCATCTAGGGTCTCGACGACGAGTGAACCGTAGCTTCGAAGGGCATGTGGCTGTGGAGCTGTAAAATATCAGCATCTACTATCGTGTTGTTAATTTGTTTCTTCGATAACGACTCAACAAGAGAGACGATGATAGTAATAACAATAATAATACACATATTAGGGAGGAGGGGTAGCAACCAACGTTTTAGGTGTAGTTTTTTCAACATAGCATACTCCATCGGGAAACAGGTGTCTGTCAAAGAACACTACAGAGAAAAATAAAACATAAATAAGTATAGTATGCTTTAGCCAACAAGATACATACACAGCATAAACTTCCATTAATGCAATAGGATCAAATACAACAGGGACATCCAAAAAGGAAAAAATAAGAAAGAAAAAAAAACATACTCTACCAAAGTACACGCACAGGATGGAGGCCTGTTTTGGCAAAACGTTAAACAGATAAAACATGTGAAACACAAAAATACCACCCAACGATGAGGCGAAACAAAACAGAGCAGTTTTTTCCAGACAAGAACAGAAAAACACAATAGTACATAACAGATTAAAATATATGAAATACAAAATACGTACTGTACAAATTTTATATGTTTGTCCTTTTGTTTTTCTATTGGTGCCTGGAAAACTACTGTATTTTGTTTCGTTTCATCGCGGTGTCAAATTTTTGTGTTTCATATATTTTATCTGATTGTTTTTCAGCTCAAACATGCCTCCAGCCTGTTCTGTCTGATTTCGTGGATTATGTTTTTTCTTTCTTATTTTTTATTATTTTTATTTTTGGCTGTCCATGTTGTACTTCACGCGATCCCGTTTATGGAACTTTATTATGTGTACGTATCCTGTTGATTAAAGTCAACACTTCTTATTTATGTTTTCCTATTCCCTGCAGATTTCTTGGACAGACATCTGCATATGAATGGAGTATATCCATAAAACCACATGCAAGCATACAAACCTATTGCACAACTCATTAAAAAAACCAGCCCAGATGGTGGAATTTTGATCTGAGGCCAGTAGCCTGCCACCGTCCCTCAGTTTTGACGTGAAATGAGATCCGACAATTAAGTAGTGTCAGAATGATGGCACACGGGTAGTGGGAAACCCAAGAGAAAATCCTCCTACCAGCGATATCGTACGGTATGGTTCCCACATGCGAAAATCCGGGGGCCGGCAGCCGGGAATCGAACCGGGATCGCCGTTGTGGGAGGAAAACGATCTGACCACTCGACCATCGTGGCCCCTTCATGAAGAGAGAGGTGATATGTTTCTCAAACAAAGTGCACTTTTCTGATAAGAGCCATTTCAGAAATGAAATCACAAGTGTTCTTTCTGCGAAATAATGAATAGTTAAGTAAACACTTTTAAAGTTCTGGCTGATTTTTCTATACCTTCAAACCAAATGGTATCACTCTGCTACTTGTTACTATGAACACATGAGTGAAAATAATTTACACAGCTAACAGGACAGATCTGAACGTACTCAAAGGGCCGTGGCGGCCGAGTTGTCAGACCATTCACCTCCCACCAAGGCGATCCGAGTACGATCTCCCACCAAATAAAACTACAGAGAATAGGAAAACATAAATAAGTAGAGTATGCTTTAGTCTACAGGATACATACCCAACATAAACTTACATTAATGGAATCGAGTCAAATACAACAAGGACAGTAAAAAAAATAAGAAAAAACGTACTCCACAAAAGCAGACAGCACAGGATGAATGCCTGTTTTGGCAAAAGGACGAACAGATAAAACAAGTGAAACACGGAAATACCACCCAACAATGAGACGAAACAAAACTCTGGGCACTGGATTTTCGTAGGTTGGATGTCGCTGGTCGTCGGACGGGTTTTCTCGAGGATTTCCCGCTTCCCCCGCCCTTCTCATTCCGGCACCTCCCTCACCAATGTGTGACCTCATCTCATGTCAACATTCGGGGAAAGCAGATGCCTAGGACCGACCAGTCGTAAATCTGCAGTTCGGGGTGTGAAACTCTGGCCGTCAATTACCCAACCTATGCTCTATAAATCGTGTTTACTAAACTGTGATGCACATAGCAGTTGTTGATGCCAGCAAGCCAGTCAGATATTGCACTTGTTTGTGAATATCGCAGCTGAGTCCATTTTACCGTAACATCACGATTCTAACATATGGTAGAAGTACTATTTTGTTGAGTTATTTTATCTAACATGGGTCACGAAAAATAGTAAAGTGTTTACCACAAAATAATTTGAAAGGTACATTTACTAGAAACGGTTTTCTTTCAGTGCACAGTAAAATAATGATAGCGTTAGTGCGTAACTACATTTACTGCCACTGAGAAAGCTAATTATTTCTTAGCCACACATGAGGTAGGTATTACCACTGAATACTTGTATTATTACTCCATAACATATAGCCGGGTAGTTTTGTATAAATATTATCAGGATACATGAATGACCACATGGCCCAGCGAAAACCTAATTACTTTATAAAATGTTCTGTCTGGAAACCACGCACCTTCAGTGTTCATTACCATCGACAACTCAAGTACACAGCCTTTGTTTCCTAGGTCTGTTTCACATTCTCGGGTACACTGTAAAAAGAAAATAGCAAATATCGTGAAGTAAATAGCAGCTAGTGAAGTAATATACTTCTAATTAAATATACATAGTTTACGAAATAGTTACGCGGTTGAACCAATGTCATAAAAATTAAACTAACTCGGAAGCGAAATATTTGTACTGCTTTACAAGAAATTAAAACATTAACCACACTGTAAAAAACTTCCTTGAATGTTTAGGAAGTTATTATCCCAGACGCAGTATGGTACAGTTGCCATACTTCGCCTTGTGAATATGCACACTTTTACAGTTGTTATGATACAAGTCTGGTAACTTCAGTATACTTTTGACTGTTTTATAAAAAGGTTTAGGAGTGCTACCGTGGATGTCTGGGAAACTATTCTACCATACCTACACTCTGAGCACTCCTATACGCACGTCTGGTATATTTACAAACTATTTTTTAGAGTGCACGAACAATTGTGAATGGGTTTATAAATGGTAAATAAATACATTAGCATAAGCCTTCCCGCGCAGAACGTTAACATCTCGCTACATCGTAAAATGTCGTAACTAAAAGTATTGCTACGTTTTTATAATGTCTTAATTTTTATTCTCGTCAAATATATGCAAGACAATGTTCTGAACATCGTAGTTGTCTGCATCTCACTCCGGAAGTACCCTGGCGTCATCATAGCGGACATGGCGGTTCAGAGATAGGCATATCGTTCTCTAAAAAAAAGACGTATCACACCAGCAAAGAAACAAAGAACATAACTGTGCTCTTTAGAGACAGGAGAAAATATAGAGCAGAGGTAGAGTGCAATTGGCAAATACTGGACGGTAGAAGAAATCATTATTTCCGAATCGAATTATATTGTATTTAAATTGATGTCAAATACCTGAAGAGGGTGATATAGGAATGTCATTAGAAAAATGCGAGACATGGTAGTTGATTCCAGCTTTCTTCTATAGGAGAGCAGTTCCTTCTGTAGTAATGCCGTGTTCTTTCGGTAGTTTTTGTTTTAAATTCAGGTAAGATTGAAATGTGCCCGTAATGGAACAGTGGCAAAATACTCGCCTCACGTTCGGGAGTACCCGTGTTCGATGCCAGGCTCCAGCCATCTTGGTTTAGGTTTTCCAGGGTTTTCTCAAAATCACTCCTTTCCTTAAACAGCCTCTAGCCTATCCCTACCCCCTTTCCTCTCGTGTATCTCTACCAAGACCTTGTGCTGTTCGAGGGCAGGTAAAGCGACCAAATTAAAATACAAAAATCGTGATTTTAAAATACTAACTTGCTCTCCTTCGGTGTGATGAGTTTTATTTAAACTAATATTCTGAGTGTGTTTGTTACTTTATAGTGGAAGTTATAAACACACTACTACGAAAATTAGATTACTTACCTTTTTTTTTAATTTGGTTTCCGAACACAGTAAAAAAAATTGTACTTTTACAAAAAGGTTTTTTGGAAACCAGTTTCCAAAAAAGTTTTTGGTAACACTACAAATTTTTTTTGTAAAATTTACAAAAAAAATTGTATTTTTACAAACTTTTTGTATATTTACAAACATTTCTGTAACTATATAAACAAATTTTGTATATTTTTTACAGCTAATATCTGGTTAAGTTTACAACACTTTTTGTAGCGTTACAAAAAAAAATTTTGGAGACTAGTTTCACAAAGTTTTTTTTTTTTTTGTAAAATTACGAAATATTTTGTAAAATCTGTCAGGTTTCCTAGGTTTATTTTGATCCAAATCGAAAAATTTGCTCATGAACGTTTATTTTACTAGTTCGCAAAGGTGTTTACGATATTTGTAACCCCTTTAAAAGGTTTCTGGCATCTTACTTTTATTACCTGACTTAATACGTTCTGATATTAGTTTACAAGATTTTCCTTGTAAATGTACAAATTTTTTTTACTGTGAACGATCGTGTTTATTATTAAAATTAGGCATGGCAGCAAGAGTTAAACATCAGTTATTCTTATTGGTATGTGCAGCAACAACTTCGCAATATTTGACTACGAAATTCATTACTGTACACAAATTTATAAATTACATATTACCACAAGAACGATTTTGAATTTTCTTATGTTTCTAGCTCACATCATTAGTTACACGTCTCGTGCTGCAATAGTGGAAAAAGGCTGTAGTTTCCCACGTTATCTTTCAACGACATTCATCTGCTGATGCATCAATTTATAGGGTGTAGGATATAAATTTACGCTAGAAGAGTCCACAAAATTCTCCATGTTTTTGGAAGTGGTTACAGAAAAACTGAAAGAGAGCAATCCTAGGTACTGTTTCTGCCAATTTAAAGAACAAACGTTTAGCCAAAATGACGCATTCGCTTAGCATGAATTCTCGCACCGCAATCGAATGTACGAAATTCATGGTGTAAAATATTGTGCGTTATAAATACGACATTCCGGCAAAAAATATGCTGAGAATGTTTGAGAAAGCTATTTTCTAAGACGCCAGCAAACCAGTAAAATATTGCACTTGTTCGTGGATCGCAGCTGAGTCCATTTTACCCTATCACCACGGTTCTAACGTTTGGAAGAAGTCCTGTTTGTTGAGTTTTTTTACCTTAGATGATTTTATCTTTGATGAGATAAGCTATTAACTAAGTAGGCGTCTAATTTATTAGACTTTTGCATACTGACTTCGAGAAACCTTCTATTTTTTTATCGGTGTATTCATAACTGAAAGAAAGGCATTGTTACAGATATCTTGGTTCTGTTGAAATAGGGACACCAGTCCTGTTTGGTTCTTGGTACTATATGTATTAATCCTACGACAATCTGTATTTTAGTAGTAAAATATGTTCAGTAAAATAAAGAAGCTTTTCATTCTTACTACGGAACAAACTGTTGTAGTAATAATCCAAGTGGTGCTAACAACCAACTTGTACTATTGTCCCATTTTAAAAGAACTATGGTAACCACAACTATTCTATATTTCACTACACGTCCCTTTCAAAGGACCATACGAATGTAGTCGAATATACTACCGGGAATAGTTCCAAAAAATCGTTCGTGTGCGTTTTGCAATTTTTTAGGCTTGAAATACTTGATACCAGTACGATTCTCTTTCATATGCATGTTTATAGGTATCCCAACATCGTCAGTTATAACAGCGTAAGTTTTTTTTTAATATTCTATCAACGTCTTTACATGAGACGTAACATATATTGTTTCCCTGATTAAGGCAGCTGTGATGACTTCCAAAACATTCGAGGGGAAGTATTGCAGCCAACTGAGTTTTTTTTCAGCTAATTCGGCCTACTTTGAATGACTTGTGTGTTGGCTTGAAGCTGAAAGCATCTGTAAGATTTTTTTTGTTGAATTATGCTACATTTAAGTGTTTCTCTTAAGCTTTCTTTTATGGATCGTACATAAATGGTGGTAGCTGATTTTAACAGTTAAAAAGATTTCGATGACAAACACTAGTTGGACAATTGCAACAACAAAAAAATTCTGGACGTTTCAGTGATTCAAAATGCAAGAAAATTACGTTACTTGCCACGAAAGCCTGAGAAATATTCAGGACAGCTTCAAATGTGTAGCGTTCTGACAGGCATTTTAATGCTACATTCCATTGTGTAACAGGGCGTTGTTTACTGTGCTGACTCACTCCTAGGAGCACTTGGGTAAATAGTAAACGCAAATGTGGAACAGAATATCTCCTCAGGCGACTGCGCTGATGCAGTAGGTTCGTGACGTGTTCCGTTGCCTGCACTGATGCAGTTACACGCCCGACCAGTGCTGTTCCGTTACTGCATGAGCTCGTATACGCGCTAGGTAACGGTACAATTCTTAATGATAAACCAAGCAGCACGAACTTAAACTCATGCAATGACGTGTGTATTTCGCTACACATAAACATGCTGCATCCTATGCACTAACCCACAATATCTTAGTTAAGGGCACGGGTCCGAGTTTCTCGTCTTTCAAGAGAATTATATATATTTTTTAACCCTGACGAGAATCGATAATGTATTAATTCTCTGCAACTGTGTTGTAAACTGGTTTACTATACAATCTTATAGCAGTACACAGAGTTTAGTTAATGTATCTATTAAAAGGGAAATTCCTTAATTAACTATAGACTGTTCACGATAAAGTGAACACGGCTTACATTTTTCTTTCTGTCATTTTGCAATCATATTTATCAATTTTTGACCTGATAAATTCCCTGGAACAAATAAATCAGTCAAAACGTTTCACTAATATTAAAACTTTACATATTTGTCCGAAATAAAATACAGTTTTGGGATATTGAAAGTGTTGGGGAGTGTTCAGTTTAATGTGAAAAGTATATAATTAGCTATGATCTTTGAAAGAAAAGAAAGAAATTTTGCAATGGAGTACGTCCAAGAAACTGAATCTAGTTATATAACTAGCTACCACCATGCTGTATTTTTCTCTTTAAAATTCGAGTACGTACCTATAACCAGTTTTAACAAAGTTACAAAGTGGTAAACTCGTGCCCAAGCCCAAACAATTTTCATCGTCCTGTAAACGACTTGCAAACGGATATTATATCTGTTAGTCATGAAATAAACTTTCGCTCCTTACCGTAGTATTTGTGACAGGTTCTCTATTGGCCCTGTTGCCGCCATGTTGATGGTGTATATGACTGAGTTTACCGTCCTACCGTCTATTCTACTTCTGTATTCCTAAATATTCTGCGACACGGTCAAGCCGCTGGACTTTCACAGCCACACTCGTCAAGTCAAGCAGCTAGGGCGAAGAGTAATTAGCTCAATGAAAGTCAAACAACTGCGTAAATGAGCTCCATGAATGTTGCTATCTCTGGCTTACTCAGTGGCCACAGCGGCTTACAGAAACGTAGGCCCACCCATCAGTTCTTAAAAATATTGCAGCGAGTGGCGATTACTTGTTTCCTTAAAACTAATAAAAAATCGTATGAAGATATGAGGAGGTACCCGAGGGTGTTGCATCCCGGAATGCAGATTATCAAGAGAGAGCTCGTAGGCATCCGCTTATCCCGGAGGATGAAATAAAATGTGGCCCTGCAATGGAGTGAGTGAGAAATTTTTTGGTCAGCGCTTAACATAGAGGTCTTCAGCGCTGGTGAAGGGTGACATGAGGTGAGAATGGACCGGCGCCGGAATGAAAGAACGAGGGAAACGGGAGATCCCCGAGAAAACCCGCCGACCAACGGCATCGTCCGGCACGATTCCTATGCGAAAATCCGGGGCCGACCCCGCAGGGAATCGAACCCGGATCGCCTTGTTGGGAGGCGAGAGGTCTGACCCCTCGACCACCGCGGTAATACTACAATTCTTGTTTCTAAGGTAAATTTTTCATTTAAAACCAAATGGTTAGAAAATCAAAATAATATGTAAACTTTTCGATTTTTTGGTATAAGGTTTTTCTAGTTTATTAAATATTGTTATTAATCTGTGAATGGGCAAATAATCCCCCCCCCCTTTTTTTAGCTAACATCAAAATTTTAATACTTAACTTTACGTATACAAGTTAATATTATCTTACCGTGAATGCAAATTATTACAGTTACTGTTCTACGTGGATGCAGAAATGTATAACCTAGGTTTTATAGTTTACCCTCAGATCCATCACAAACGTCAAGTTGTTGTGGAAATTGTGTTTATGATGAAAACAAATTGAGTGTAATTTGTTATCCTGCCCTACTTCTAATCTCTCCGGATACGAGAGGTCGACTGCAAATAAAGAAAGAGTTGGAACTGCGGGATGGACGGTAATGAGACTGGGCCCGCCGTCCATTAGGCTGATTGTTGCGGCATATCTTTGTGGGCGGGGCGACCTTACTGGCACCACCCCATCTATGTGGTGCACGCGACCAGACTGTTGTTGCCGAAACGGCGTGCTTCGATGCCAATGTGTTTCACGTCAGTGTCGTTAGTAGAGATGTGTCCGTTTTGCTTCATTATTTGACGACAGACTATAGTTCCCTCTCGTGGATTCATCCGAACACACTCCGCAAAGTTGTGAGTCTTCGCGTATCTTTGTGTTCCGAGTAACTGACAATTTTTCCTGGACATGTCCGTCTCTCCGCTCTGAACACCCCTCCTGTACCCGATCCCTAATGCTTAACAGGAGACAACTTACAGAGCCATATTTGTCAGCCAAAATGTGGACATTTGCCCTGTTCCGGGTGCACAAACCAACCAACAAGAGTGCTTGGGAAAACATGTCCCTCCACTGGGCTAACCAGCCACCCAGCTTCTCAGGAATCTGGAGCTCCGGGCCACCACGACACCCGAGTGTAACACAGGTTCACCAGGCCTGCGCGCAGACGGGGCGCTGGGCCCGTACACAACCATTGGCAAGCAATACTGGCACGACCGCCCATTAAGGGTGTTCAAGTGCTATAAAATCATAACTATACATTTATATGAAATAGTGTTAGTTTTGTAAACGATACTTGTGAGTGCAATTTTCTCTAACAAAACTATTTTTGGTGGTACAGTTCACTCATAAACGTGCGTATAAGTCATAATTTGCATGTTCTGCTACCATGCAAGTAGTGAAAACCTGTTGACTTATGTAAGTGAAATAATTCACAGTGAAATAACATGCCATAGACTACGTAATAAAACATTAAGAATCATCCCGCGAACTGTTTTTATATTTTTTAAAAACATGTTGATTTTTGTAATTTTTTTGCACTTCTGTGATTTTTTTAAAAAATCAAAATATGATATTGTGAGTTTTTTAACGTTTTATTGCATAGCTCATGGGATGTAAGGTTACAGTGAATTATTACGTTTAAGTAGGTTAATTGGTTTTCACTATTTGCATGGTAGCATAAAATGCAAATTTTTACTTTGACGCACCGTTATGAGAAAACTCTACCACCTAAAATTGTTTTGCAAAAGGAAACTACGCTCACAAGCATCGTCTACAAAACTAACGATATTTCATAAAAATATAAAGTTATGATTTTATAGCTCTTGAACACCCTTAAGGGGAGCCGATTTTCCTCCGGTCACAGCCGTCGTAAAAGCTTGCGTGCCACAAAAACTGTGGCCAACAGTACGGTGTGCATTTTGTAATAACCTGTGTCGTTCAAGAAAGGCCGCCAATAGTGTGCAGGGTGCGAAAGGATCAAACAATAGTTGGCTGTAGCTGTTTAATATTCTTTTGTCTACGCAAGACAACAGAACGTACCGTGTTTATGAACACATATACAGCCTATGTCTGGCGCGCACCTTCTCCTAGCGAACGTCATCCAGGCGTAAAGCGTGAAGGCTCGTGCGTAGATATACTTGCTTATATTCACATCTGACTGACATCAGGCTGTAGTTCAAAGTCCTGTGCGCGTCTTAGCAGTTGTCAGTGGTGTACTCCGCCTTGTTCAATTACAGTCGTCTGTTAATGTGAGTCGTTTGTCGTCTTCTCAGATTCTTGTAAGGTATACCAGATGGATGGAAGCTCATTAAAGCGAATGAAACATGCGCATAACAGGCAATAGTCAGCTTGTTATTGCAAACATTAATCTTCTTTATATAAAAGAAAATCCTTGGTAAACCAAATGAAAGCTTTGTAGTGCTAAACAAATATTCTTGTAAAACTGGTCATTTTGTGAGAAAACTGTTTGTAGTTCTATAAACATTATTTCGCCGACTGGAGTTAAATTAACTTTCTTCAATACGCAGAAAAAACTTTTCACAGTGTATGCAGCGCTTAAGAATGTCAAGGATATATTCAAGACCCGTACATGAAATTCACAGCTTACGCGCTGATAACTCTAAAACAAAAGACTCTGAATCCCCCGAATCAAAAATGTAAAAATGTTTGTATATTTATAATGAAAATTCTTTGTAAACACAGCTGTCTTAATGTTTACAAAACTACAAATGTTTTCTTATATTGTACGTTTTACATGGTAAGAGTTTGTAGTTCTACTGATTTCCAAAGTATTCCTCAGTACGAGCACAGACATGGTTTGCAGTGAATAATCGCAGATGAAGCTGTGGACAATTGATAAGTTACTACAAAGTTTCTTTCGCATATCTTAGATGATATTCTTTGTAATGACGAATTGGCACACGAGTTACTTTAAGAATGTTCGAATTGCATATTGCCATATAATAGCGCTGTAATTTTCATTCGTCTTTATTGCAGAAAACATAGCAGATGTCGTAAATGTTCAATATTCAGTTCATCCCGCAAGGGACTAAATTATCAAATCATAGTAATAGCAGTTGAAAAGTCAAAAGTGTGCGACCCTACTGTGGGCATTATTCTGCGCTTTTTTTATATTTCCCACGTCCCTGTAATTAAAATAACTTTTAAAGACGTACAGTTTGCGGTTTCAAGCGGAAGAAGTGGTAGAAGTAACAGTGTCTACTATTCGCTGAAGATGGAAGATACGGTATTTTCGGAAACGTAAGGAAAATGACAGTGCCGCGGCTACAGCCAAGAAGCCAAGAATAAATGTAGATAACGACCGCGTAAGGTTGCGAACTTTAAAACCCAGTTGTTTGCTACAGACGTTTAACTTCTACTACTCCGCACGGCGGAATATCGTCGCGTCATATTGACGTAGAGGCGAGGACGTAACACGTTGCTCGTGTCGGCGTCACCCTTGCAGGATATTCGCACGTATACGTGGAGGCCTCGATCTCTCATTAGCGTGCGGGTGTCTCGTCCTACCTCACCGTGACTCGCTGCTGAGGCCAGGGGAAAGGGGTGTAGCGACGTACCTTCACGCGGGCGAAGGTTCGACGAACGCCATCGGGGCCGACGTTGGTGCGAAGGTCCTCTCTCTCCCAGACGTGCTGGTAATTGTGTCGGCCAGATAAAATATACGCCGGTGGCGGTGCTGGTGCGACCCCGATCCCCAACGCGTTTGTTTACGACGACTGGTTGGCAAGCCTGTATCTTCTACGTGAGGCCCTTCACAGTGCCGACCTGTTCTTGACGTGGTCCAATCGCTGATGTAGAAAGGTAAAAGGGCTTTACATGTAGACAGCGACGTGGTAACAGACGGTGGTATACAACTTGACACAATGACCGCTACTTGGAAAAGAATCGGCCATTGCCTTTGTTAAGGAACAATCGTATCATTCGCCTAAAGCGACGTCGGGAAACCGCAGGAAACTGAAATCATTCCGGAACTTGGGATCGAACGTATGTTCTTCTTAATGCTAGTCCAATGTTTTAAAACGGCACTACCGTTTCAGAGTACTAGCATGATTTTCTAACCACACGCGGAGGGAACCGGCAACTACCTCCCATCCTTCTCCCCTCCCCTTTTTTTCCACCTGTTTTCCCCATTCACGGCCACGTTAAAGGAATTGTTTATACGCACCTGTAATTGACTTCTGAAATGTCCAGTCACTACTATAGACTGCTACATTCTCAGTGGGGCCGCTGTGGTCGAGGGGTCAGACTTCTCGCCTACTACCAACATGATCCGGGCTAGAATCCCGGCGGAGTCGGTACCCGGATTTTCGCATATGGGAATCGTGACGGATGATGCCCTGGTCTGTGGGTTTTCTCGGGGATCTACCGCTTCCCCCACTGCTCCATACTCACACCATGTATCCCCTCACCAGTGCTAAAGACCTCGATAGTGAGTGTTGACAAAAATCTCTACACTTCATCTCTTCACAATCTCAGTGGTCATACTGCCACCTTCATCCGGTTCGATGTAATGAGGGAGCATGCTCTGTAATAATAATGTAATATCTCGTAATACCTCAACGTTAAATATCGGGATCCTTATTTCATCGAAGACGCCCGAAGTTGGCGATATTTTACCTTTCAAAGACTCCAACAAGAGAACACTAAATTGAATACAATTTTGATTCCTACGTTCTCGGCATCGCGCATTGCCATCTTCATGATGTGATTCTTGCTATTGCATCCAAAATTAATTATTTATTAATTATATGCATGTGTGGTGCAGCAACGTAATTCCAATGCGTTATTTCATTGTAGCAATTATTTTTAATTGTATAAATTGCCACAGTATATGCCATAAACATCAGCAGTGTTCGGTAAGGATTCGATTGTCCTGTTCAAGTTACGAGGTACTGGATGTAATCAATCCCTCGCAAGTGGAGTAGGTGGCGAATTCGGGCCGGCAGTCGGTTCCCGCTACGACAGTTCACAAGTGCACCGCTGATTGGCCAGCCACATGCGCCGCTAATGACGGGCCGCTAACTGCCTGTTTGTTCTCATACCCCCTGCCCCTCTTCCTCTTCTTCTATCTTGCCGAGCATGTGGAGCACACGTGCTGTTGTACAAGCTGACACCCATGTCTTCACGCTGTAACTCGTCCAGCATGTGCCAGCACATACACAGTTATTATCAGCCATATCAACTATCAACTAAGGTACCATGTGTGGCTCCTACCAGGTATGCAGATATATACTGTCCAATGTAGGACCGATCAAGAAGGTGGGGAGACCATGGAGATCATAACCTCTCCCAAGACTGCTACAAAATAGTTAAACCAAATGAAATTTTGAAAAATACTACCTCCCTCTTCTCCTAAAGCTTTATAAAAGATAGCACAACTTTGACAACACAATCACACTTTTATGTTGTAACAATATATAGAATATTCATGTATAAAATAAGTAATGAATTAAACTATATCCCTAATGTTAAATAAAACTTCCTAATTTTTAGACTCCAAAATGTTTTATGCAATTTAGATTGTTATTCCTCAAAATATGACTGTGTGTTTCAATAGCCAACATAATTACAGAGACATGTGGGAGCAGAGGCTTAGAAATGCACAACATTTTTTTAGATATAAGCACAAAATTTTTAACTTTAAAGAGTAACTTTTCCTTGAAAGTACTGTAATTTTGTTATTCGGTATAGCGAAAAATTTTGTTTGGAAACTTCTAAAATAGCACCTTATTGCACCTTAATATCTCTATTTCATTATGTAACACCCTCCCTCTGAGCCCAATTTTTTCATTGACGTGTGGGCATTAACCCCCCTCCTTCCCCCGCCCACCCTTTTTTTCCTTGGATGCATAGCTGGATTCGCCTTGTGGTAAACTAAGCACTTTTAAAAAGGATTCCTCTAGAGAAAGACTAGCTTGCGTCAATGAGGCGTTGAAATCTCAATCGGGAGAACCTGGGTTCGAGTTCGATTTATGGCAACGGCTGTCATAATTTAGGTTAACAGTGGTTTCCCGAAATCGCTCGAGGCGAATACTGAGGTGGTTTCCTAGGAAAGGCCATGGCTGTTGCATCTTCGGATTTCTGTCATAGTGTCACATTGCAGACACCGTCTCTAATGACCTCGCTGTCGACGAGACGTGAAGCTCCCTTAACACCTTGTGCGTTCGTACGACGAGGCAAGTGGCAAGAGCGTTGCGATAGAACTAGTGTTTGCGATTACACAAACTGTGAAGCAACGAAGCAATTATTTTATAACAGTAAATTATAGCCAACATATTTGGCTATGAGCCAGTTTTAATGTTTTTCATATTTCGGTCTCGTGGAATGTACATTTTATAAGTTTAGCTAAATGTTATACACATTATTACCGACTTATAACTTAAAAATCTAAAACATTCTAACATATACGTTTTGCACATTTCCCTACAAAATTATGCACAGGTACACTCAGTTTCTGAGAATATAAAACACTGGTGAATGCTTGTTTAAGAAATTTCCAGAGTTAAGGGTCTGCTATTAGGGCCCCACCAAGTAATCTACTAGAGTTAACTGAGCCTGGTTGGTCATATGACCAGGTTTGTTTAGTCGTCAATGGTTTGTCAGGCGCCTTCAAATAATTTAATGGTTTTGTGCCATTTGAATAATAGATAAGACAAAATATTATGAGTTTTTGTTACATATTTTAAAACATATTTCAATATCTGCAGATATTATTTAATACTTTATTTTAAACCCAAAATAAACTCCAGAGTAAAAATGACCAATATTAAATAAAACACAAGGAATAAATACAAATATGTACAATGTGTGTATATATATTCACACACTCATATACACTGAATGCCGTGCGTAGTGTCCCTCTACCAATAGTTGGTTATGTCTGGTGTTGTAATATTTTGTGTACCGTTTCACGTATATTGTTGCTAACGCCAATGTCTCTGGTCTCGAGAGCAGTCAAGTCCGGAGCTGATCCATTTATGCATCGACTTAGCATGGTTCACGTTTTTAATTCGGGCGAAGTTCATTTTGACCATTATTTAAACGAACACGAGGTAAAATGTTATCCTGCCCGAAGCTAACAAACTGATATTTGGTGAGCACCGTGGAAGTATTCGTGTACAGTGGCTGGTCGGTAATTTTCGCGCTGTTATCAGGGACCCGCATGTGTCGACCGCGACGGGACGCGACAACGTGTGAGTCACGCTTATAAATAGTTGCAGCGACTTGACTACGGGAAGAGAACCGGTCAGGGCGGATGCTGTATCTCTGCCCGCGGTGCCAGTGGCCGCCTGTTTTATTGCTCGACTGTTTGGCCTCGAGATAGAACCACCACCTCCTCACCCACCTCTCGGCAACCTCCTTAATCCGTTTCCAACTTTTTTTTCAACCTTTTATTCCCATGCCTACATCACCAGGTTGCCAAACACCGGCCGGCCTTGGCTCGGAAGAACTGGCACCTTTGCGGATGAGGGCAATAGAGAATTAGAAATAAATCCAAACTTCTTGTACCACAGTTTTTATTTCTTAGGTCTACATCAGTGACTTTAACGGTGTTGGTCGCCAAAGTTCGTGTCGCTTGCAGCCAAGACCGGCCGTGCTTCATAATACTTAACATCGGCATCAATCAGGTTGTTTGAAGATCTCTGCAGACAAATGTCGACGTCTTTTAACACCATCGGCTCGTTTCATCACTCATGCAGAATATTTTTATTCGCGGCATTTGATTTTCAGGGATATGTAACATGCTGCTCCTACCTGAAAAAATGTCATTCAAAACCACGTGGCAAACGATACACACTCGTAGGTATAGCGACGCGATATAAATAATGATATTAATACGGGTACGTATATTTAGAAATGTCCTCAGCTAACTTTCTCGTCAATAAATAGTCTCACAATTATGAGTATATTTGTTAAACCCTAAGTAGTATTCTGCCTTAGATTCATATTTCGTATGCGGGTAGTATGAAGCGCACTTTTGTGATTTTGTGAGACATGGATTTTTATTAGCCTCTTCAGGCTTATCACCGTTGTTATTTTATCACTGCACAATCACTTCAACTTTCACTGTCATTATTTAGGGTAGCCAAATTGAACATATGTATCTCCCATTTTAACCTACTCAGTTCAGTTTCTGCCTCTTCGTCCATCACCACCCGCATTAATCTAACAACTGGCGGGTGAAGTATTTATATATTATTTTCACATCTATAATATTTTAACTAGTTTCGGCTCTCACTTTCTACATAAATTACGAACGTGTAGGTAGAGTGATTTATCACGGGACAAGCTGACTGTCTCCTAAGCTTCAATATAGCGTGTCCATATCTGATGTCATCTTTTGATACTTGCGTGTTCCTGTCTGATACATGATACACTCTGGTGTGCCGCTACTGGATATTTGTGATTCGTTTTTAATTACTACTTAACCATTCTCCAATCATACAAGATACATGCAGCTAAACTGTTCTGCAAAATACGCTGGAAAAATTATTCTTGTGATTTTTTACTCTCTACAGGAATGTTTAAGTATTTATCTAGCTTCAGTATATATATATATATATATATATATATATATATATATATATATATATATATATATATACACATATATACATACATATAAGTAGACATGGTTGATTTTCTTTTTCAAATTTAGATTCATAATTAACTTAAGGCATTCGATTAAGATATGTTGCAAAATGTTTTATACTAATAGTTCAGATTAGCTGCTGATATTTGGTTTTTAATTTTAAATATATTTTTATTTAATCATAATTTAAGGTCTTAATGTTAACACAAATGTACAACTATTTGATCTACGTGGTTCAACTTTTCCCAAATGCTTTAGATATTCTGTAAATAACTACGATTCCCTTGTGTAGATCGTTGCTGCGATAAAACAAAGATTACGCCCAAGAGTTCTTGACAGTTCATTCCGTGTGCTATATTAGGAAGATGCTTGGGTGTTATTCATTACCTTGTTCTTGATATCAGGTACCCCTCGCTTTTTTCTGCATAAAAGTTATTCTTTGGTCAATGGCTTGTACTGAATTGTGAGATATCCTATCGCTGTTGAACAAAATCTTTATTTTTGTTTATAGTAATTTTTAACATTTTAGTTTATTTTTCTGCAAAATCGTGTTTTAACTCAATTTATTTTTTACTGTGTAAGCTACCAAATCATCTTTAGTGACCGAATAAATAATGATTTTAGGTTGAAAAGAAAGTTAGTCTTGTGTTGACATAGTAATTAGGACTAAGTTAAGGGGAGCGAGAGACAATGTAAAGTGAGGGAGTCGCCTTAATTACCGCACAAGTAAGCGCTAACAGTGCTGATGGAAGCGGCAAACATTCGCCCGGCTGTGTAGGCTTCTTTCGGATGTCGCCGTGCCGTCTTCATTATCGACCTTCCTGACCCATTGCCCTCACTCAGCGTTGCCAACCATTTCCCATTACAATCATACTGCACAGCAGTTTAAACTGCATTATTTTTTGCCGTTGGCTCGAAAATCCCGACTATTTTTCGCTTACGTATAAATACATTAATTTGGTTTAGTGAAACACACCACGTTTTAAACTTTAAATTACATAAAATTATAAAATATAGAGATTAATCTTTGCAGTGAATCAGACCATAAATATATTGATTATTACTTTAAAAAATTACTGCAGCAGTGATTCATTAAAATACATAATAATCCAAGGTTATCTACTTATAGCGGATTGGTCCTTCTCAGCTTGGCTTTATGGCTAACTTCTTTCGCAATGACAATACATAGTTTATATTTTCGGTCACATTTCGTAATCCATACTTAGTGGGGCCCTTTACTTGTACGTCCACTGTAGTCGTTCCCGTAAGTAAATCACAATTTTAGGCTGTTTTATTGTTACAAAATAATTACAATTTTTGGGTTGCAACAATCTCAGAAATTCGATTAAGCTTTTGTCTGTGCCTTGTCGAGTCAAAAATGTTTTTAAGCCCAGTGAAGCGAAATTTATCGAGAAGTAATTAGCGGGTGAATTCAATATGGTAAGTATCAATTACCCTTAAGGATAAATGTTAGACAATGTTATTATATTTACAGTGTTTGAGACATAACCTTTATTCAAAATATAATCAAATTTTTCTCATCGACAAAGCATAGGATATATTCTCGGTAAACTGCTTGGCATACATAATAATGGAATCTTTCATTGATTCTGCATGGCAAAATAATGAAATATTCAATTATTGTTTATGTCAAGCAGTTTACCAAGAATACATCCTAATCTTTGTCGAAGAGAAAATTGTGATAATACAATTTCAATAAATGTTATGGCTCAAAAACTGAAAATACAATAAAATTGTCTAGCACTTCCCCTTACGGATGGTACCTATCCTAGAGCTCTACAGAGAGCAGGGATACGATTAAACACGTTAAATTCTATAATGTGTGGCTTGTCAGTAGTCAGCCCTATACATATGCCATTACTTACAGCTCACGTTGTTACATGATCGTTTACGCTGTTTTTACAATATCCTGAGAACTATTTTATACCCTGGAAACACTTGAAAACACGTACTTAAAATGTTTCATCAGAAGTGACAATTCCCGTAGAAGGCAAAGGTTAGCACAGTGGTTAGGGTACTCGCCACTCAACAAGACGATCCGGGTTCGATTCCCGGTGGGGTCGTTCCCCAGATTTTCGCGTATAGATTCCGTGCCGGGCGATACCCTTGATTGGCGGGTTTGCTCTGGGATCTCCCATTTCCCCCTCTCTTCTCATTCCGGCGCTACTCCATTGTAGGGCCTCTTCCCATGTCGTCATTCATGGCACGCAGATGCCTGCTGGCCTACCATGGCCCCCGAGTATCCATCTCATACGATATTTATATTTATTTCTCTAGTAATATTTTTCTCTTAGGAGTGCAGAATTTATAAAAATTGCTATTGTGAAAGATGACCTATCCCCATTTAATACAATCTACTTCACTGTTTCTACTGTTTTTGATACATTTTTTATAAGCTTAAACGAGAGCCGTTGTCACATTTATGTTTGGCAGTTTTATTTAGGATGGTTATTACCGTGGTAATTATTTTTTTTTCAAAACGAGAAATATTGCAATTCCTAGTAATAAGCCAATTAACATAACTTTCGTTTGTTACGTGATTAGCTGAAACCGTATTATTTACTGACTTGAGAAAAATTTGCCAACAAAGTGAAAACTATATCAACAAAACTAGCAAACAGATCTTTAACATCTTGTCTCATTTAAGATTAAAAAATAATCACCGCGAAAATTGTGCAAGCAGTAGAGCGTGACCTCAACAAAAATACTCCTATTTTTTCTCTAGCCAGCGTTTAAGGGTAGGCAGCACCCTTAACGTGTTAGCAATGCCCATTTTCTTTTACTTATTAGCACGTTATAGTCTCACTGCATAAGGGAGAACAAAAGTAATAAAACATAACCACAAGATTTTATTCAGTACCAGCATCAGAAAGAATCTGTACTTACTGATACACTATAAATACTTAATTTGTTTTTGAAAATTTAGTAAAAATTACCTGGCCGTATTTAACACAAAATTTTTTATGTCATACATGTCCAGATCGAACGTCACACTGATATATTAATTATGTTTCATTATTTCTGTAACGAGATCATGAAGTCTGGTATCATTGCCTTATTGCCTCAACTTGGCCGTGCTGCAGCGAATTTTTCCCTGCACTGTATTAACGCCTGCTATTTCGTCAGCCTTATGTCGTTTTGCTGGCAGCGTTCTTTCTTTTGCGAACAACTTCCTGTATGTTTTTCTCTTATCTGTCTCTGTCGCTCAAGGCGTCAGTCACCTTATTTTCCGCGGTTCGTTTTCTAACAAGCGACCTCTGCTGTTTCCTTCTTCAGCGCACCGCGTATGTCACCAGTCTCAAAACATTTTCCACAACAATTTCTTCTTGCTACTTTCATTATTAATATGTTATTTTCTGACGTAAATCGCCTAAGGGATGCGCACTCTCGAAAAATACAACCCTCGGTAGATGTTTCTATTATCAAGAATAACATCTCGCTACAAAAAAAAACTTAATTATTTAAGCTACGCTGTAAGATAACCTAACAAACTAGAAAATGTATGGGAAAATCATAAATCAGAACAGTTATGACACCTCAAATAATGTTCACTCCAGTTCTTTTTTCATTTCTTCATTTCTCTACTGAAAATGTGGTTTTATTTTTTTTCTTCAATAAACTGTATATTTCTGCGTTACCGTATTGGTTTTTTTTTTTTTGTGACGTCTGCTCTAGTTTTAATTTCTCTATGTTCGCTACTCAACTTGACAGAAAATTGTATTGTTTCGCTACCACACTAACCTAAATTACCTGCATTCAATAATACTTCGGAAACTAGCATTCTTTGGTGATTCAGGTCACTGTATTGAAACACCTTGAAATAATTCTCGAAAAAACGCATGTGTTATTTTCTTTGTGTGTCCCGTTTCCAAGGACACGTGCAGAACGTGGGCAAATAACTCCAGATCAAACAGATTGTTAGCAGGCGCGCGCTACTCAAACTCAGTGCATCCTCCAAGCAAGCCACTGTGTCCCTGAATGCCAAACCGTTCGTCGTGCAAACGAATAGTGTTAACACGCGCGTGTGTGCAACTTATTTGATAGGAAAAAAGAGTGTCACAAATGCCAGAAAGTGAAAAGAATATTAGGACAATTACAACAGTTTCTGTCAGATTTTAACAAAATTTGCGTAGAAAGTAAGGATTTTTTTATACAGAAAAATTGGTTTCTATGAGTTTCAAAAAATCGTGTGTGGAGGACACTCGAAGGCCAGGGTAAATCCTAGATATCACTAGAAATTAAATGTGTCTATATCACGTGGGTAATTATTTTCGCTACTCTCCTTTAGAAAATAATATTATGTTAGACTCTTAGCTTATAAACTCCGTGTTAATATCTTCTTTAAGATGCTTCAATTATGTTTAAAATCAAACTTCTCGTCATCGTTTTCATCAGTGTGAGAGAGTGCCCATTATCATAACATCTGCAACGTCTCTAACTTGTTTAATAGTGTGAATATTGTACAACGTATCGGATATTTTGCAGTGGAATTTGCATTATATCTTCTTAAATATGAATGCTTAACGTACAATCGAGGCGTAAGATGTTATAGTGAAAAAAAAATATTAATTTACTGTTCATTGCAATGTTTCGGAACTTTCTGCGGGTATATTTGATTAACGAACAGATCTAAAATACTGAGAGAAAAAACTATGTTGGTTGGGATCAATCCTTTTACTTACCGAGAATTTTAATTGGGAACCGATTACTCGATTCGCATTACTCTTTATTCTAGAAAAATTGCATTTTGTAAAGTTAGTCAACACTGTCAAGAAAACTAAGGGAAAAAAGTAAATAAATAATTGAAAAATGTTACAGTTAACATTGGCATGCCTTACTTTCTGCGTCCAATGAGGTTGAAATCCTTTCGAAACGCCTTACTTCCCGCGAGAAATGAGGTCGAAATCCTTTCGAAATTTGTGAAGGAATTTGGGGGGGGGGGGGGGTTTGACAAAGTTGCCACCCAAAGTATGACCAGCGGATTAAATTTAGATTTGGCTGCGGTCTCGTGGCCATTTGGCCACAGGGACTTCCGTCCTCCCACACCGAGCCAAGGCGTCAACCCTTTCTTCTGTCCACCTGCTGGTTCGACGCCCGTTAGAACTGTCCGACTGCAAAAATAAGACATTTTCCTACTTCTACTAAGTAATTATGTTCATCTTTTAGACATTAAGAATACAAATTTTTCAATGCAAGTCATTTTGTTTCTTTCATAACGAGCTATAAAGTCAAATTTGCAATGTGTTGTTAATAAGCCTTGAGGCATTTACGGCCGTGATCTTTTATTTAATTCAAACAATTGAAAATAACTCGAATATTTTTTTAACCAAATGCTTTGAAAAAATTTGAGACTTTACAGTCATACGATACACAATTTTTCCAGAGCATTCTTTAAAATAATGTACCGTTTGCTAGCAAAAAATTCTTTTGCTCCATTTTGGCTTGTTTTGACAACAAAATAAGTTATATTTCAGGGGCAAAATTTTTAAAATCTGTTTGGTGTATTGCAACAGAAAAATTTAGATACGGACGACGATATTTAAGTGTTAAAACTGTAAGAATGAATTTTTTATATGTGTATTAATTTACGTAAAAATATTTTCGAAACCACTGCAGAAATACTGAGCGAGGCGTTAAGGTGGCTGCCTGGGTGAACGTATTTTGCACGATCGAGGCCTAGAAGTGCGGACGCGGTAAGGACGAGACAGCTTGCGCATCACGCCTCTCCCTGACCTCTAGGAGCAAGTCACAGAACTGGCGTGCAGTCTTCTCGTTGACAACGCTCCTGTATGAGACTTCCACTCGTGATCCAAATATTTTATGACGTGTTATTAAAGACGAAGGTGTATTCTACATGCGTATACCTTTTAAAACATTCTGCGCCAAGGTTTACACGCCTAAAAAAGACCCCGAAAACTCCCATTTTCCCCACTTTTCGGTCGCTAGAATGAGTAGTGATGAACCTGAAATTTGTATACACACGTATAACGTTCTTTAAATGCTGTTCCTATACATACATCAGTCATGTGTTTTCAAATAATCTGCTAACGGACGAAACTCTGCACGCCGCTCGGCTTCCTGGGCAGACGGCCACCTTAAAATAACATTGTGGAAATAATTTAAATAAGCCTTTTATTTTTATTTATTATTTTTTGCATTGCATAATTAATTATTTCATTAAGTATTTTAAAGGATCTATAGATTCGTTGTGAACTATCCAGTTTCTGCGGAAGTTACTTGTGTTATGTGTAAGTTCCACAATTAATAAAATGTTGGCTTTTGACGAGTCACAAAGCAAAAACTACGGATAATGTCTAATGAATCAGGTTTATTGACATAATACTTAACAGACTGCCGCATTTTATTCTACGCTGTCGCGTGGTAAAACGTATGAACAAATAATGTTAATGCAAAAATTTGTAAATTCAATATGGCAGGAGACGTTTCCCTCTAACTCCAAGCATACTTCCGTGACACAAGACACAAGTCTGTCGTCCCAAACTACAATATTAATTTTCTAATTAGTTGTTAACTTTTCATGATTGCTAAGAGAATCATACTGATGGAAAATCAGCAGACCGCAAAGAGGTCAAGATATATATATATATTTTTTAATTCAGGTACCAACATCCCGTAGTTGTTTTGATGTGCAGTCGGTTGTTCCTATCATTTATTGTGAAATTGTATCATGGCTGCACAACCGTCTATCATGTTATACATATGCTATGATGTCAAAAAACATTTAAGATACCAATATGGTATAACATCTTTTCTCTTTTTTGAGATTTGCTTACCTATCTGGATGCCACAAAATCACAATCGTGAATTAATATAAAAATCCATATGAAACATAAATCATTGTAGTTCAAATTTATATTGTAACATGGCCATAGCAAAGGGTTTTGAAAATATTTGTTTCATTATGCGTTTATTAACGTGTAAATTTGAAAATGAAAGTTTTTTAATGCATATGCATTAGATTTTAAAATATGGCTATGATTCTCAATGCAAAAATATGCGTTGAAAAATGTTCACGTATAATACTTTAGAGTATCTAAAATTTTATCTCTTGAAATTTTTTTAGTTATATAATATTATTTACCCATTAAAACTCATTCAAAAATCCAAAAATATCCCTTGAAAAAGTTCATCGGGCCTTTGAGAATTAATTTATTTTAACATTGATCCTCCATTTAATCTCGTTTTCAAGTTAGACACGTGCAATGAATAATTTCACTTGTATAGTTCTCTTTCTATCGGATATTTATCTTTAAAGTTGATCCTACAATGATTTATTAATTTTTATATATACTCCCCATTTGAACTCATTCTCAGCGCAGAAATTTGCACTAAAATTTTCACTTCCATTGTGCTTTTTCTAAAGAAGCGTTATATTTAAAGTTTATCTTTTGACAAATAATTCATTTTAATATTAATTCTCAATTTAAACTCATTATCAATGCAGAAATAAGAGTTTATAATTTCACTTGAATGGAAGAGTTACATTTATAGTTTACCTTTTGAGAATTAATTAATTTTGACATTTATTCCCTGTGTAATCTCCGTAGTGGCAAGCTAAGAAGGCCTCAATTCACTCCCCCTAGAATATATGTACGTCACACTCTTTCTGTACGTATGCCTTAATCTGATCTTTATTAACCGTGGTCAAGTAGTACTTCAACTTAATTATAATATCTTAGCTCCTGAGCAGACACTGTAAGTTGTAAATCTTTTATATAAAATCATATCTAAAGAAGTCCCGCACACCTCTCTATGGCCTGGGCACGTGGCCAGTTCACAACTTGAATACGTTATCCGGCCACGTGGCCATTTATTTAACTGGAAGTTCCACTTGGAAGATGGCCCGAGTTTGTCGTGGAGGTGATTGCGACAGGCGCCCACACGCGGTTACACCAGAGGGAACATCTGCTGGACGAGGCAAACAGCGGAAGTGTTGGCCAATCCGTCTTGAGACTGTGTGGACCACTGGGCGTTAGCTCTGGAAAACGCAGGGTGTCGCCACTAACTGTCGTCTTGAACAATTAATACAGGCTCATTCAGGACGGTTTGAGTTAATTTTATGTGGCGATAGCGTCAAAAAAAGTCGAAAATGTGTTTCTAATTTTTCAATACAGTAACCTATGTTGGCAATAGTGTTACAGTGAAATGCGTCTTCAAAATTTCTTTTCTTTTTTTATAAATTAAATTAAAAATTTCCAACATGCAGAAATTCTGGATTGTCCCCCACCGGGAATCAAACCCGAGTCGCCGAAGTTGGAGGCAGTGGTTTTGTACTCTTGTTTTATATTTTCAGTGATATACAAATATCTGGTGCAATGATAAGACTCAGCCACCTCATCACTGTTCCGCATATCACCCCCTCCCCCCCTTTTGTTGTAGTTTCTTTCATGACGGTGCAAATTCGTCCGACCAGACTTGACATTGTCACTGTACTAATTTCAGTTACCAAACTTGACAAAAACGAACCCAGCAGGATCTTGACATCTAACTCAGTACCTACCGCATCGTAAGCCGGTGGTGCACAGCTATGCCAAGGAGGTTGGGAATCAATTCACCAATGCAGCTTTTACATTCGTTCATAATCTGTGCAGTTTTAAAGCTATATTTTGAATATCACGAACTAGCAAACGCACAATTTTAAATGATTTAATAATTTTTATATTTGTGCGAGACATGGCATGTTATGAAAACATAGACTATGATTAATTTTAGCTGTAACGAAAGTTTTTTTATTTCCATTGTTTTTGTATAATGGCATGTAAAAGTCCAAATTTGCTCAAAACTGTTTTTTGCTAGAAAGGAAAACCAATTTACTTAAAGAAACGGAATAATTAACGCTTAAGAACAATGCCACGTGCTACGTCAAGACATGTATAAAACCGCATTGAATAGCATTTCATATTTATAAAACAATAAAATTTCAATTTTTTATTTTAAATGCAGTAATTTTTTTAGTACAAAATAAGGTTCAAAGTGGTTTTATACAGGTGTTGATGTAGCCCGTGTCAGTGTTCTTCAGTGTTAATAATGTCATTTCTTTAAGTCAATTGGTTTTCCTTTCTAGCAAAAAACCGTTTTGTGCAAATTTGGACACTCACGTGTCATACCTCAAAAACTATGGCAGTTAAGAATTTTCATTACCGTTAAAATAGCCACAATGTATGTCTACAAAGCAAATCATTTCACGTACAATTACAATTTTGTGGTAATCGCGACCTTAATACGCAAATGTGACGAATTTTTTTATGCTATGTATCTATATTTTAGGACTAGAGTAGGTTGTATAATCAGTTCTATTAAATATTGTTTAATCCATTTTAATTGCATGGATGTAGCACATGTGGTTTTCTGCCTCTCAACGCGTCACGGCAAGTAGTCATATTAAGACAGTGGTGGAAGCAAGGCACAACGGACGACTTGAAGTACGCGCCCCCTGAAGTCAAACCGCAGGGGAAATACTGTGGGAAACAAAGCTTGTTTACAAACATGCTGATTTGTTAGTTGGTAATTGCAGAAAGCAAAAACGTTGCGCATTCATAGATTTGCACGCAAGGGTAAAAAAATAGTAGTTTCTACTGCATGGTTAAGATACGCAAATATATAAGATTAATGTTTACCTGAAAAAAAATGGCAAATTCCAAACAAATAATCAATTTTCTTGACGTACATCTCATCCGGGACATTTGACGCCAAATAGCTAAATGAAGGTTATGTTCGGCTGCGGTATCCATGGAGACAGGAATTGTTTCCCACACCTGACTGAAGCTCCGCCTCTTTTCAAGTCGTCCACTGTTTACGGGGATTTTACATTTTATTTTTAACAGATTCTTTTAATATTTATTTCTGTATAATTTTTTAACTATTTTTTAACTGTTACTTACTATAAACTGAACCTAGCAAAGGTGTATGTAGACAAAAACGTTTGAGTTTATATATTTTCAAAACTGATCCATTGGTTAGTAACTTTGATATCCCATTTAAACTACGTCGCTGTAAGTATGGTAGGCAGAACGTCCTTAATAGCGTCGCATGTCAGATTCGGTTAAGTGCGGTTATCGTATACTACGTGTGTGTTAAATGTATCTGGATTTAATCTGGAGTGAAGGTAACTCAGAGTGAATGTGTAGCGAACATGGATTGACGAAATGCATTTAGAGAGTAAATACTACAATCCGGAACGAACTGTAATCAAGAGCAAAGTTTGATTCGACTTGGACTGAAAAAGTGATAATGCGATCTATCGACGACATTACGAAGCAGAGAACAGATGACTGACTAAAAACCACTAGTTCCAAACGATCAAAATAAAACACGTCTTCACGAGACGCTCCACTTGTCTCGTCCTGTTTGGCTTTATAATAACCGTTTCACTTTATAAAAACTTGCCTTTAAACCTTTCCATTCGATTGCATCGTATTTTCCTTTTTTTGTGGCCAAACGACAACAAACAAAAACACAGTGTGGCGGCAGCTTGGTTCTGCATGATTTCTTTTCATTCCAATCCATTTTTACAGTAAAATCTCAATCCGGATTCTTCATTTCAGCCCACCTCAGCAAGTGGAGTGAGTTACGTATCTTCACTCCTACGTCAGTCAACCACAAAGTGTTCATAGTCAGTTCTCAATCTGGATTCATCAGTCCACTCCAGGTTTGATCCTGATTGAAATTTTATCCTAAACGGCCATGTAGAGTGAGGGGCGTACTGTTGAGTTGAAGGTAATGTAAAGCAATGAACTTGAGTACTCTGCAGTCGTGCAATGCAGTTCAAGGGATGTTGAAAGCAAGAGCTTTGTAGCTGTACCGCACCGCCCTGTGCCTCATCGCACGCTTCCAGTGTGTGACGCCGTTTATTCTGGAACTGTAAATCATGACGGAACACTGGGTGCGCGACTTGGACAAGGTTTCAAGGGCGTCCTGAATGTACATTGCCTCAGCGTCGGCGAACTATTTCCAGGCGTGTGGTTGGCAATCTTTGAACACTGGCCAAGACCTGCTAACGTGACATTTGAATCTAAAATAACTTGTTCAATAAGCTGATTCGTTATATTGGTAGAGCAGTATGTTTGATTGTGTATCACATAACGAAGGCAAGGTTTTATTGCGTTGCGTAACGTCCGGTCGACAAATATATTTTACAGATTAATATTTTTTAATATCTGAAAATTTTCGCTTCTTGAATACGTCCATTTTTCGTATGTAACGCGAAAACAATGTATAGCTACAAATATGCATAATTCTGTAGATGGTGTCTTTTCTTAGTCTAAGGAATATATTTTATAAAAAAAAATTAGTAAAGGCCTTGACCAACAGTTGCATATTTTCGATTGAATGTTTGAGAACCAATCTAATATTTTCGTCTCGAAATAACTATTTAATGGCGCGTCTACATCTGTTAAAGACTTTCAGGTTATGCAACAAATTCATTTGGGAAAAAACTACTAATCTGTCCTATCATTTTAACTGGATACTAACCTGTCCAATACCTCCAACAATGTATTGTTCGATTAGAAGTTCTCACACAACCAAAAGTTTTATTTGGGAAGAAGAGGATGACATTTTTCAAATGCCTATTTCAAATATGTGGTGTACTGAAATGCGTAATAGTAGCTAACAAAGTGTGTGCCTATAGCAGTCAACTTTTTGTATCAAGGTATGAATTTATTCTAATAAAAATTGAGGTAAAATTCCCTCACGTTTAAGGTGTGCAAATTACAGTTACATGGAAAGGAACATTACGCCAAATGTGTGTAGTAAGTTTACACATGTAAATAAGAGAAATTTTTCCAAACACAGCTGTGGAAAAATCTTGTACGAAGAAATGGAGATTCCTTACGCAGTACGATAAAAGTTTGAACTAAAAAAAAAAAAAAAAACATTTTTTTAACACACGAGTATCGATTTATATTCTACATTTTATTGTTACTGAAATCATCATTCATTATATGAAAAATGTTAGTGGGAGTTAAAATCGAATTATTACACTTCCCTTCAGTGGTTCATTCTGATCATTACTACATCATTGAGGGTTCTCGAAACATGTAACTTCCAAAACCTTCCATTAAATTATTGTGTATAAAATGCAAAGGAAGTGGTGTGCATGTTGAACGACAATATTCATTACTAGTTTATGAAATACCACGGTCGCATGTATCAATTATATTACTGCTATATATATATTTTTTAAAGCGAAATGTACGTCCCATCGTACACTTCTCAGGTGAATTTACTTACATTTTTACAGTCTAATAGCCACGTTGAGTACGTATGAAATTTTGTGTGATCCATGAATAATGCTGTGGTAATGCATGCACACTGAAAGGAAAGTATTGGAGTAGTTATAATATTTCCGTTAAAATAAGGAAAGCCGTCCATTTCGCTTGTCGGTACTATACGAATTTTTCCTACAGCAATCTGCTCTGTAGAAGTAGCGAAGACTATATATTTTTTAGAGAACATGTTGTTACATCTTACGAACTGAGTATTGTTGGAACAGTACAGGTATTACCGACTATCAAAATGGACTCTTGTCCCTATTTCAACAGAAGTGTGGTACCTACAACAATATTTATCTTTCAGTGAATACTCCAAAAATTAATCTGCTTTACTCATTTACCACTCCAACTCCCTCTTTATGCCAAACCAAACATGTCATCCCAAACACCTCCGTTACCAAATAGACACAAATATTCCTGCTGTAGTCCGAATATTGTGCGTGTTGCAGATGCCGAGCGCGCTGGAGGAACGTCTGGGACTGCGGGAGGTGAAGGCTGGCATATGGAAGCCTCTGCTCGCAGAGTTCCTGGGCAACCTGCTTCTCAATCTACTCGGCTGTGGCAGTGTCATCAACCTTGGCATTGACTCCTTGCAGCCAAACATCGTGCTCATCAGCCTCGCCTTCGGTCTCGCCATCATGATGATCGTCCAGGTATTGTTCATCCGCCAACCACTGCGACACAACTTCATCGTTGCTGGTGATTTTACTCAATCCCCACTGTAACCCTGCCAGCAGCACAGTTTGTACCAGGACTCATATTTACTACATGAAATTAACATTTTTCACATAACTGAAACCGGAAAAATTCGCGTGTTCAATAACCTGTAGGCTATCTTCCAAGAATGTCCGTGCACTCAAACAGAAAACAACTGCTTATTGGCTGACACAGTGATACCACTTCATTGGGCAGGCGCTTAGTTGCTTCTTTATAAAGGGTTCAATACCCTCCAGATGGTATCAACTGCGGTTGTAATCGTTTGAATTATAGTTTGTGGTCAAAAGAAAATGCGAGTTTTTTCACGTCTCTTACAATAGTTCACCCCCTTAATGATTTGAATAACAAACAAAACTTTGACTTCTAAACATGTGCACATTTTTTGTTTACGTTTGTAACAGGAGTACTCAAAAATTAAAATTAGCCTGTGCCTCAATGAACTCCTGAAAGGGCCTGTTCACACTAACCAATTTGGGTAATATTGTCCGTACCGAGTGAGGTGGAACAAACAAGTTAACCTCGTATTCGGGAGGACCCGGGTTCGATTCGCAGTTCCGGCCGTCCTGATTTTGATCTTCCATAGTTTCCCGGATTTGCTCCATGTGAGTTAAGTGATTGTTCCTTAACGAAGGAACAGCCGATTCCTCTACGAGTTCTTGTCCTAGTGTAAAGTGTATAGAGTGCTAGTGTTCCATAGAAACTAAAAATAAAGGCATTTAACGTATTTGAATACCAGAATTTTTGACAGCACCGGCACGGGGTATGTAAATGCCAATCTCGCTAACCGGACTGCGATTAAATTGTGTAAATAATGCGTTTGGAATAATGTTGTACGCTATCAGCATCAATTTACTTAAGGTTACTACCAAAAAGTGTAGAGACACACCTGAGTAGGATATTGATTATAGGGAATTTAGAATTAATAAATAAATTGTATATCCGTGCATTACTGAAGTGTACGTTACCAATGCATTGCGCTGTACTAGGCTTAGAAGATGTTTATGGCTCATTTCATTGGGGTTTAAACTGCCACCAACCAGATCGCGTACCGGATCAGGCAAGACTGATTGTACAAGTTTTCAAACATAAACGTATGGCATTAATCGTAGATATTTATTTCACAACGCCCTGACCATTGTCATATCCCACTGTTGTACGCATACTAATTTTGGTTGTAACGTGTGAAGGAAATGTCTCCGGACTGGATTTTACTTATTTTATATAAGTGTGCTTTATGGCACAGAGTTCATTAGCAATGGTAAAGTTTAAGATGAAAACTTTATTCTGGTTTATGAACTGTGCATAGTTCACTGCGAATGTCTAAAGTTACAGTTTTGTTGTCATAACATAGGCCTATTTCTGTGGAACAGAGTTAAATTTTCTGGTGTGAAGATGTGCATAGAACTTTCTGTTTAATTTATTTACATTAAATGCCAAACATTGTTAACAACAAACATGCCAGTATTGCATTAGAGTATGCCAAGTCAGTTTTACGCCTTTTGTCTTTAATGGTGACGAAAGAATACTATTTTTGATACCACTGCATCAACTAAAAAACACTAATCGTAGCTTTAGCCAATGACTACGCAAAGAACGCTATTATTTTATGAAAGTTATTTCACCTCGTACAGTTTCTGTTCCCTGTAAAATTTGACTACCTTTTCACATAAACACACTTAACATCCTCTGTAGAATAGAAAATGTTAGAACGTTGTTGGCTGGTGATGTGTGTGATCATGTATGATGGGTTAAAATGAGAGTACCTGGAGAAAACTCGTAGCGAACGGCAACTTCGGCAACGTTTCTCACATGCAGAGAGAGTGAAGATGGAATGGCCAAGCGTGGGTAGTTCATGAGCAAGTAATGATTATCGGTAACCATTTTCAACTCTTCTGAGTTTTCTGTGGTCGCATAAGACTGCAAAGGAAGTACACCACCCGACAACAAGTAACGTGCGACATTTTAGCAAACATGTTACATCAAGTCACTGTTAATTTTGTGTTGCACGGAATCCTATTTTTGTTACATTCTATTGAATGACCGCTTACAACTTTATCGTGTTGTAGAACCATGGGTTTGTGTCACGAAAATATAAATTTTTACCAATTAGTTTTATTGTCTTACTTCTACATCAGCAGCTCTGCTTCAATGATATTGATAGCGTGTATTTGTTTCAGACATGTCTCTCATTTTCCTGCACCTGTGAGAATAAGATTATTGTGACATCAAATGTCTGTGACTAGTATTGCAGCAGAGCTGCAGAAGTGCACACAAGAACAGTAGTGCGAAATTCGCGTATTCATTTGGTAAAAGACTATACTCCAATGATCTGCACATTTTCGAGCTTAATCTATGTCTTCATTGCTTGTCAGTCTTTTTGTGACGTCACTTAACATATTTGACTGCTTCACATGCTATTGACCACTCTAGCGAAGAACTTTATTTGAATGCTCAAAGTGTTTCCCGCTACAATTCAGGACATTGTAGGTCAGTGGAAGACGTCGAGCTGAACAACAGCTTGAGATCCAGCACTCACGAAATTTGTTGATCCCTACACATAAGGCATTCTAACCAAACGGTTCAAAAATATTTTCGTCACAATTCCGTGGTTCCATTTGTGACATTCCTGCTGTATTACTTGGCTGGGAAATGATTAAATTGTTTCCGCTTGTGAAAGTAGGAGCAGCTTTGACAGTGATGTTTGTTCCCACAGTCGGTTGGACACGTGAGTGGAGCACACATCAACCCGGCCGTTACCTTCGGCATGCTCGTCACAGGCAACATCACCATCATCAAGGGACTGCTGTACGTCATAGTGCAGTGTGTCGGCGCCATTGCCGGCACCGCTGTACTTAAGGTGAGTCTACCATACAATGCATACTTCTGCATGCCACACATATAAGAGAGCGATTAACAGCTTCATTATAGCTTTTTTTTAGAAGAAAAAGGATAATCAAATGGAGTTCAAAAAACTGTAGGTAAATTATGATATTTTGGTTTACCAATAAGAAGAGAAACAATAAGGAATGACAGTTTGTAGTTTAATTTCTTATAAATATTCAAATTTATACAGTAACAATGGCTTTATTTGAATAAGTTCGACTACCCCCAAAAAATAAAATAATCGACGTAACGAAATAATATAAACTAGCCGAAAGTTCATACGAAGAATATTTTTTTCCCCATATATGATTTATATTCATTCGCTTGATGCAATTTAACAAAATATTTGAATAAAAAAATCCTTCCCAACCCATTTAAAGCCAGCAACCCCTTCCTACATGAACTTAAATCTGCCGAACAGCAAATGTTTACCATATTTCCGTCGGTCCGCGCAATATCTGACAATTCCTGCGCAGCATACCTTGAACTGTACGAGCGTTGGAAGCTCAGAATTGAAGCTAGGAGAAGCGGCAGTGTTATAATAAGTTACGAGGGTAGAGTGATAAGGACAGAATTTCAGCTAGAAGCGTGTAACGGTAAAGTTTCCAAGCGTCCAATAAGACACCAGAACAGCTTCACTACATACTCCTGGTTAACCCTCCTCGAGAAAATTGTAAGCCTCTAGTAGCAGGCAAAACTGGACAATCGGCCTGGGAAAAAAGTGTAAACAGCAGTTATAACTAAAACCCCTACGAAGTGAAACTGTACGCACAAGTTTCAAATATGTAAGAAAGAAGCGTGAAATAAGAAGCATGAAACTATTATTATGTAGGTATATGCAATAATGTATGCGTTCATAGACCATTCAGTCGATTGCAATGAAACTTTGGTGAGTTGTGCATGCGCACGCGAAGGATTCTGACAAAAAAAAAAATCTTTACCTTTGGGGAAGGTTAACAAAATGGTAAAGAGGAGCAGAAAGGGGCACCGAAAAGTTTAGTGGAATAATTGTATTTTATAATATTTTTGAAAAAGGATTAAGTTTCCAAAAGAAACTAGGAATACTGTAAGTGAAAGTAAACAAAAATTCACTTCATGTTCCTGCCTTCTGGCAGGGTCACACTGTGTATTAGAGACGGCCAGGGTGAAGGTTGGACCGGCTCCTCGACCAGCGAGACGTTTGTGGAGAGACGGCGGAATGAGAAAGGAGGGGGTAAACGGGAGTTCCCTGAGAAAGCACGCCGGCCAACGGCAACATCCACCACGTTTACCACAAGTGAAAAATCCGGGACTGAACCCGCCGGGCATCGAACCCGGATTCATTAGGTGGGAGGCGAAACGTCTGACCCACTGACCACTGTGACCCCTAAAATATTAATACATATTTTGACGTATTCATTAAGATAATTTTGAGTACTTAGACTGAAATTTTGCCCGAAAGCATGCATACTAAATGTATTATCGCATTTAATTGAAAACCACACAATCGAAGTAGTTCGCTGAACCTAGTATGCGATATGAATATAATAACGTGTAAACAATTTGCTGCGGGTGTCACATCTAGTAAAAGACATAGTTTAATGCATAAAATATGTAGGTATATTTGGATTCTCGACATTTTAAAACTCTGAACTGCTCGCAGGCGTTCACATAATTATAATCTGGTGATCTATGAAACCCTACTCCAGTAAGTAACACTTTATAACTAACTAAAAGTAACATTGTAGCATGCTCTTATAAACAAGGCGTTAAACTGACACGCAATCGTACCACTGGAACTATGGCACTTGGAAGGTGGTGGTAAATATTTTTATTTTATTTTTATTTTTTATTTATTTTTTAATCTACATGAAAGCTCTTTGTAAGACCATTCGGTGGTTTAGTTTTAATGAAAAAGAGATTTTAATGCGCGCAATGTTTCTAAGAGTACCCTTCAAAGCTCCTCTGAAAAGTGTTATATTTTCGTAGGTCAGTGCATCTGTTATAACGCATAACAGTTTCTTAAATTATCTAACGTGAATTTCTAACCTACTGCATCAAAGTTTAACATGCAGGTAGACGGGCTCCTTAAACTGTACTCATATTGCAACAACGCGACACGTTGCTGCACGACTGACGAAAATAACCATCATCGTATAACAGCCGCACTTTAAATTGAGCGTCAAGATATAGGGCAGTGTTTGCGCTGCAGTGTAGTGTTGTGACAGCAAGTTCCTTTTTTATTGTAAACAAATGACGACAAACAAATGAACATAGAAGTGTCCATTAACGGAAATATAAACATAATTTTTCGTAAAAATAAATGCAAACTTTATTATATTAATACCTTGTATTCACATATTTAAGCATAGTCAAAATGTAAGTTTCAGCGTACGAACTTTTTCTTTCACGAATAGTGATTTTAGAAGAAATAGAAACTATACAACCGTCAGAAATGTCGATTGATATCGCCACTTTTATTTTGGAAAGCTGAAATAAAATATAATTTTCTGAAGTAATTATTTCCAACTTTTCGAACGATTATTTGGCCTGGGTGACGAATTCCTTTTGTATGATGATGTATTTTCGAATCAAATATACTACTTTTTAGGTGACAAAAATTGTACTTCAGCAATAAATCATTTAGAGTGTTTGACTAAAAATTTAACAAGTCCCCAGGACTGATAATTTTTAATGTTTTCAAATAACCTATATTTTTATATAAATGCAATTAGAGTTCATGTATGTACTGTGCAATATAAAATCTCAATATTTACAAAGATATTTATTATCCTTCTAGAAAGACACACTTTTAATATGTGGCGCAGACAATGCGATTGCATATCACAACTAAAATAAAAAAATACATAAAATATTTCTAGTGCTTTACTTTGAATGCCACTTCAAACCAACGAGTATATAGGAAATATAGTTAGCTTTTAATAAAATACGAACACACTGAGAAATAATCGTTTTCTACAGTACTTTCTAAATAAGTTAGCTATTCAGTTTATATTTTTCAGCATTCCATAAGAACGGTTAACAAAAATTCGTGACAGTTGTTTGCCTCTCCAGATTCTTATTATCACAGCTGAAACTATTATGCCTGCCCATATATTTTGTATATATAATTTAGTTTGCTCAACTATTGATAATAATCTTCTGGTCATTCGTTCCGTGCATCTTCCACAAAAAGTGGGACTGTCCCCTGAGCTCCTATGAGATACATCATGCACTAGGAATTTCTCGTACGAGATTCAGTGGGAGTTCGATATTTCGCACAAGTTCTTCAGGTATCTTACGCAGTGTTAAATTTTCTTCAGCCAAGAACTAACTAAAAGCTAGTCAACTTGAGGCAAAAGCCGGGTTACGAGAGTGTAGGGCTAGCAGACACTCACCTACAAACATGGCGATCAGTGTACGATATTATATGGGGTTGATCCCGATTTTACGGATGTGGTCATCCGCCAGTGGATTTTCTCGGGTTATTCCCGTTTTTTCTTGTCATTCGCATTCCATTTCATATCTGCAGGTTTGACACCCGGGCGTGATACCCTAACCTAAATTGTCCACCCGTACGTTACATTACTAATTACTAATCAAAAGGAGAGGTTATAAATGTTATAGGTCGTTTGGTATAAAGTCAGCACTAAAAATGTTACCTTTGAAAAAAATCACTAGCCGTTACTGCATACACTTAAATATGAACAATAGTTACCGTACTCGTATGGTTGGCAGCGAATTGTCGAATATAGTTCCGTGTATTTTTCTACTTATATACAACAATACTAAAATAAAATTATCTGAATTCTGCATATTTGTGTTGTATATAATTAACACACTTTTTTAAATCAAATTATATACTGTAGGTTCCTACCGACTGCAGAATTTATTTTACACCCGCAAACATCAAGTGACGTGTCCAGAGACGTTAGACATTTCCCGTCGTTAGCCGTTACGCGCGAAAAGATACTTATTGGCTGAAAGTAGAAATTAGCGAGTGCTCATTTTATCCCAAACAGCATATACAAATTTGACGGCTATGTCTGCCTATGAATCTGTCTGTGGCCTCGTAGCTCCCAACTGTATGTTCCGGTATCAATGTTTTTTTTATAATTGAAAGCCAAACGTGTCACAAGGAGGTGCCGCAGTTTGTTGACTATGTTGTTGGTGTTGACGTGGTTGTGGTTGTGGAGGTAAGGTGTGTGGTGTTATGGAGATGTGTCTTACAGGCTCTGACGCCGCTGCAGTACCAAGGCAACCTAGGCACGACGATGCTCCACCACTCAGTGACGATGCTGCAAGGCTTCGGTATCGAGTTCTTCCTCGGCTTCATCCTGGTGTTCGTCGTATCCGGCGTGTGTGACAGCAACCGCGGAGAGACCAAGGGCTTTGCGCCGCTCGCCATCGGCCTCACTATCACGCTGGGACACCTCTTCGCGGTGAGTCTTCTACTACCTCGCTCTTGTCCTCGGGTGATTCCGGGTTACAGACACCCTCCCCCGTACCACGTTGCATTCAGTTCCCTGAAACTAGAGTACTGTTGTAGGTGTCACACTTCTGTTTAGATAGGGACATCGGTTCAGTTGATTGCAGGTACTGGTACTATCTTGATTGTTCATACAATAATTTGTTCTGTAGAATAAATGCTCTGTGTATATATACAAGGTAAATTGTTCTAGGAACAATCCATGTAGTAGAGACATTCAGCTGGACTGTTGTCTCTTTCTTAACAGAATTGTGGTACCAACTACAATTTTTTTCTTGCCTTCCTGGCCACATAGGATGTTGTATAGCAATTCAGTATGGGTAGAGATATCTTCCCTTGCCAGTTTGTCAAAACTATAGATCAAAACATAAACTTCTTAGCAAACTATTGCATTTCAACTAATTTTAAAAATTTTTATCATTTTGTAGTGACAAATTCTGGTTTATTGAGAGTAAAACTGGCCCACAGTAATAATTATATTTTTTAATAAACGTACACTGTTATTTCGTTCCGCCAGAAATCACATCTGGAGAGAAACCTACAAGGCGTACAAAATTATTACCAATGTAGGCTTTAAATAATAATTGTAGCTTTTTGGTTAGATGAACATTTTGTCATATTTTATTTCCGTGATTATAATTGGTTTTCATTTTTTTTTTTTTTGACGTGGTTCAAACCGTTTCGATATTTTGTTTAAACTGCGTTATAATCATATGGTGTGTTTAAGTATTTCATATCAAACAAAATCGTGATTGTTATCAAACAAAATCATCCTGTTTTGGTAGGTCAGTAATGGTGCAAAAGACTTTTAGATATACTGTAATCGCAGTGTATATGGATTTATCACTTAAATAAATTTTTACTATTTGATTGAATATGGTGAAATAAAAATTTACTTGAGCTAACGAAATATTTCGTTACCGAAACAAAATACAAAAAGCAACAAACCTGACTTTGTTGACCCAACAATAGACGTAGTTGAAATGTCAGAGAACATACACTTGACAACAATATAATGTTCGATATATAGAAACAGAATAATTTGTTTGGAAGTACACAAATGTTAATTTTGCTGCTCCAAACAAACCTTTAATTTTAGCTTGCCATACTTTGTAATCACACCTCGAGTGTTTTTTTGACAAGTAGCCATATTTGTATAGGTGGTTTGCGATAAAGTGAGCACTTTTGAAGACCTCATTGTTCAAAATAATTATTTAAAGCTATTACTTTTTGTGACCTCAAGCATTAACTTTAGAGAACAGTACAATCTATACACTTCGATTGTTACTTAAATATTTTCTGTTTTTTATAACAACTGGCAAGAAAATATGATTTATCTGAAAGGAAAAACGCAACAAGAGCTCATTTTATCACGAATCACCTACATGTGTATTTAATTGTGCTTCTTCCAGGCCCAATAAATCCCAATAGGCGTAAATGACATACATTTAAGGGCCATAAATGTATTAGAAGTTGTTGATCACCAACGTTCAGTCTTGCACGTGGATGCTAATGAGAGATCGTTAATACCACGCCTCCCAGGTTCGATTGTACTATGCCGTGCTACTACCTATATTTTTTAATGGCTCAACCCAAAATATCAAAGCACAGAAAACAAAAATTTAGTATTTCTAATTAAATATCACTTCAGCAATAAAATAAAACAACAAAGTAATTTTGTTTCTTTTATTTGGCTGCTCCAACCAAATTTTGTTTACCTGAACTACAGAAGGAAACAAGTATCATTATTTATTCTGTGCCTTTCTCTCAGGTGTCGTTATAGCTGTGATTATTTTGACTGTGTATGGTGTTGATGGATGTTAAACTGATTGCAGATTGACTACACTGGATCTAGCATGAACCCCGCCAGGAGTCTTGGCTCTTCAGCTATCTCTGGAATTTGGGACAATCATTGGGTGAGTTCCCTTACTTGGTATTACAGTGCACTGGTGTCAACTTTTTTTTTCTTTTAAGTGATGATATGGTGCGCTTTTCTGACACAGATTATCCGTTAGCTAATAGAGTGACCATGAAATTACTTCGTTTGTGTGAAGACAGCTGCTAAATATCTAAGAGAATAAAGGAAGCTGGCACCGTTTCTATTCACTGGTATAAAACGAAGGATAGACGTTACGATTCACAATTTCAGTTCAGTTTAGTAATTGTTCTCATCAAAATTAAAGTCGTGGTTTTGTAACCGAACATAACCGTTTCCCGTTTGTCGAACCAAAATTTCATAAATAAAAGTATCCAATCTAATCTTAGCAAACAGCTTTCACTTGACCTGAGCATACCAAAACTGAAGTCAACTAGCCAAAATTAGTAAATGTAATGTGTTGGATTTATGTGAATGGTAACATGCCTGCTTTATTATTCTTACCTGCTTGTATGGTTCGACATAATTTTTGTACAGTCTTTTAACTTAGAAGCTGTACCTTAAAAACCTCGTCGACCATAACGAAAATTCCATTTCCCACTCTACTGTGTACACCGTATTCCTACCTAGAAGAGTTGTTTACTATTGCAGTTGCGCGTTCCATAGTCATTACTTTACACTTGCATTTCCTACTGGTATGAGTCTATGGATGCATTATTAACAACGTCCCAAAACAATTATAAACAACTGTGTTTTACTTCGACGTAGTTACTTTAAGCAAAATTTTAACTATTTTTCTTAATACTTGACAATGGCAAGTTTTATTCATTTCCGGAAGATATCTTAACTATGCCGTAAGTTGCAAAACAAATTAAGTTTAATTATATCCATTGAGAGCGGTAGTTTTTTATTTACAATGGAAAACATTTTCAATTATATTTACAAATATTTGTTATGTATATTTTACTTGTCGATTAGAAAGAGAATTATAGATTTTTAAAAATTGTGTTAAATATCTATTATTTTCTTTTCACGAGTGTCATGCAATGAGTAAGCACTTACCAACATTTTCTTGTGAACATTCAAATAGCAATTTATAGTGAGCATACTAACAATGTTTACAAATATCACAAGAAACTGATCAGTAGAGATAGGAAATTTTGCGAAAAGTTTTTTGCACCACTTTGTTTCAGTGTCTTACGTGCGCACCTGCATCTCTGTTTTGTGGTCAGTGATTGGATGCCGTAACACCTAGCGTGTGGAAGTTAAACCCGCAAATCACAGACGTGATGTGTCGCAGTTATCCGTGTACTGATTGGCACAGTCAAATGTATAACGACTCTTCACAAAAACACTCTGTCAATAGCCATGAAGTTGAGCTGCAGGTGCGCACGTAAGGCACTGAAACAAAGTGGGGCAAAAATCTTTTCACCAAAAATTCCCGTCCCTACTGATCAGTATCCTGCTCGAGCCATGGTACCAACATATTGACTCACGTAAGTTACTGGGGTTCATTAGGATTTTCTCCGAAGTGGCTAGAATGACTTCGTTTTACATTTGCATTAAACATATCACGAAAGCAGATAAATCAATTTTCTCCCGTGTAAGAAGAATTTTGCATTTTATTCTCTGCTCAGTATTTGGCGGGTGGCTAATACTGTACTAAAATTTCTCAAAGGCAACTTTGTTTTCCGTGTTAATGACATTTTTACGAACAGATAATGTAAATTGTTGCCAAAGATATAAGATGGCCTTGTTTTATTGACAGTATAAATTATTTCATTTTACACTGTGGTATATTAGAAATTTTTTGTTAGAAACAGCATGTAATACTAAATATTATGTTTCCTTAACATAGGCTTGTAAAAAACGTGTTTTAAGTCTTAAGAGTCATTCATCCTTATTTTGTTTCATGATATTACTATTGTACAGAGAAGTCACTTTCCGAGGTATAAGTGGGAGAAGTTACTAAAACGTATATAAAAAAAGTTATGAACATAACCTATGATAGGAAGTTCTTCATTCATTAATACGTATCAGCTGTGTTGTCCTGAATAATATAGGATAGTAAAGTAGAGTCATAATTACGTTTAATTAGAAGGCAAGTAACAACAAACATTCTACATAGTTTGTTTTATTTTTTATTATAGGTAGTCGCTTAAGCATAAGCTTTTACTCAGCATAAAACAGTATAGTTACCCTGCGTGTTCTTCAATCTGACTAGCTACAATCGTATATAGTAATAAGTACATATATAAAGTAAGTTTTAATATTTAAAAAGTTACATTGTATTTTGTTAAATACTAATACCATGTAAAACGTTTGACCAGTAAGAAGTCCTGAAAGCCGTACTTCTTTGTCGCGCGAGAGATTTAAATAGCCTAGTTAGAGAATGAACACCTTGTGTTGTACTAGCTTGTACAGATAAACAACTGTCACATTTTTTTATTATAAAGAGAGAATGCAGCAGTTTTTTGTAGAAACATAATTGGCAAAGAAGAAACGGAAATATTTCTGTTTACATAATCTTCACTTACATTTTAATACTCTACAATATTACACTTTAAATTTTCTTCATTTTTCTACATATTACCAACTGTAGCAACACATATTCATTCTCAACAGTAAAAGCCAAATCCCTACCGCTTATTAAAAGCTTATTACAATTTTAAAAAGCCCTCGGTGTTTGTGCTCACGTTTACGATATCCATATCACAATAACTATGTTTGTGTTAAGTAAATGTATATTGTGTCCAAGTCTATATTGTGTCTGCTCTGTAGTTCCAGTCACTAGACGTGTGTGTTTGTGTGTAGGTGTACTGGCTGGGACCTATCCTGGGCGGTATAGCGGCAGCTCTTATCTACAAACACGCCTTCTCTGCCCCAACAGTGGAGGTGGCCGAGTACAGTCTTGTGCAGGTACAGTGTCGATACGTATTTATAATAAGTCATTCACTAGGTTATTCCTGGTAGTGTAACATTTCAACCAGAGGCATTCAAATTCTAACTCGAGTCAAATTTTAAAGCCACCGGGAAGTCTTGAGAGCGGAGTAAGCTGCTGTTCAGATGAAACACGTGAATTGGCGCGAAACATAATATGTAAACAATTGAAGTAACCAAACTCACATTAAACAACTGAAGCAAGAGGCGCGAAAGAATGTTATGTTAAAGATTATTAATATAAGAAAAATTGTTCATTTGTCGTCGCATTTTCGTAAAATGTTTATTAAAGGTGTATAAAATTTTGTGGTAATTTTTAATTGTCACCATTTTGAAACCCTGAATTGTTTGCAGGCGTTTATAAGTATCCTGTTGACGTGACGAAAGAACCTTATTCAAGCATATTGTATTTTGTAAACGCCTCTTGTCTGTAGCAGGAACCGTCCGAACCAGAGATTAAAAAATAAACATACAGCTCTAGCATAGCGTATGTTCATGGGGCGAGGAGTGTGAGTTCCCTCCATAAATAATGTATGTTTTCATCTCGGGGAGTGCCGCAAATAAGCATATTCATGTGTTCAGTTATCTTTGAGACTTATCACTCCATGTGAGTGTAACTTTACGTGTAATGTATATAATATATGTCCATGTTGTATATTCATTAAACCCTTTTTTTACTATGATCACTGATAATCTCTTGCGACTAAGAAACACTGGCAACAAATGTGCGCTGTTGTTTTAATATGACCCAATCATGCACCTACAAAATGCAAGCTGCTTTTTTTTTATCTGAACTTTCAAACACAACTTCATGCGGGACATTTGAATACACGTATATGGTCAATAAATCTGTCCTAAACACAGAATCGCGAGGGTATTTAGATACGAGCTATCTTTATAACTAATGAACTACATTCGTTACAGGAGTACTTATATTCTTAATTTGTTAGATACTGTTTGCTATGAATTACAGGGTGTAGAATTTAAATGCTATTGTGCATCATATTTTTTATTTATAGCTGGTAAACGAAAATTTCTTCTCAATTGTCTTTCAATTGACTATTACTAGGCAATGTATATTTAATTAAATACGCGATACTTAAATCAGAAATTTTCATGCAGATAAGTTACTTACATTCATATTGTTTCTTATAATATAAATCAAATATTTTTAAATTATTTTCTTACCCATTTTGCCATTTTTTTCTTTGTTGTACTGCGATTTATGCTGTCATGTTACAGTGTATTAGGAGTAAATAATTGTATCTATAAGCATAAGATATCTTGATTAACAAATCTTAAAATTGTAAATTATTTAGATTAAATGATTTATTCAAGTAAGGAAAATTTGGCGTTGATTTTTTGGGTTTCTGCTACAAACCGAAAATTGTAATTTTCCTAAAATATGAAATGTTCAGTTAATTCTGAACTCCAATTTGAATGTTTCATTTTTTATGTGTATTTGTATTTTATTTATTTAGCAACAACATATAATTAACAATAATTTTATTGTTGCTTACATAATTAAGTTTATCAAAATATGCTATCATAATATTATTTTTTTTTTCAGCTTAAACAATTTGATGGGAAGAAGGACGAAGATGGTAACGCTTGATTCAGTGTAAAGTGAAAAATGGAAGAAAAAATTACAGATAAAGACTTGGAAATATTGCCAAGCCAAACTCATGTTTCACACGACTGCTTCAAGACGAAATTGTTTTGCATGAGCGCGTTTTGTATATTTGTTGTACGTACGTATGTTCTGTGTGTGATGTTCAACTAAAGTGTGATGTGAAAAATACTGCCATTGTTTTTAGCGTAGTCCAGCTATCACATACATTGTTTAGTACAGTCTATTATAAATGTTCAAAATATTGTTCAAATATTTTGAGTAATTTATCTCTAAGTGTTTGTAAGTAAAAGAAAACATATCAGAGCTTTAGCTAAGAGTCTCTTTACTGATGAATTTATGTTTGAAAAAGTTATTGTTTTTTAAAATCACTAATTGTGCGAATAATCAATGAATAGTTGTGATCTACCTACATATGAATTGTAAATTGAAATTAAACGTATTTATAATACACTTTTGTACAGCTGCAGAAAATGACCATGTATAATATAAAACAGATGTTCAATTTAATGTGCAAATTATGAAAAATCATATATAATTTTTATACTTCTTCTTGTAAACTAAGATTATTGTAATATATTTGATGTTACAAAATAAAATTACATAAAATATCTCAATTTTAAATGTTAATTTCACTTGGAAAACTTTTTTGTACGAAAAAGTATTTTCATGTAGTTTAAACGATAATCTAATATTATTTAATTTAAAAAACTGCAACGCCTCCTGGTGGTGCCTGAGGAAACCCCTGAGAATACCCCTTTTCCTCAAGCCAGTCCCAAGGATAGCGCTCGTATATCTGCCACCGCCCACCACTGACTTCAGCCAAGTGACGACAGATCCTCAAAGAAAAATGTAACTGAAAAAATGTTGATTTAAAGAGGGAAAAATATAACAAGCAAAGTGCGAATTTGATAGCCGCTTCCCTAAATATAACACAAAAAAATATATTAGGCCAACAATTTGTTCAGTTTTGTTAACGACTAAAAAATATATATCAATAATTCAGTAACAATATATATATAACATTTATTTTGACCAAATATAGCCTATAACAGCACAAAAATCCTACAGGCAAAATAGTACACAGTCAAAAGACCCCCACCTTAGTACCCTTGCAAGGCAATGACAATTCTAGCATATACTAAACCAATTTAATATTTGTTTACACATTACATTTGCATGCCTTTAAAAAGATTCCAATTAATTATGACCTTAAAATCAAAACAATAAATGTATACTGAATAAAACTTAGTGCTATTTCATAATTATCATACAGTAAACAGAGAACTATCCTGTTTTAAATATTTCAAAAGCTTAAAGTTTACTACTCTACATGAATCAAGAGTACACATGATTTCAGAAAATTCCAACTTTCAGACAAACATGTACCTAACCTCTATGACGAGATCCAGCATGAGTCCCAGGAATCTTAATGTAGTTCTCGGATCAAACGGACGCTTGTTTACAGTAGAAAATCTACTCCTACTCAATTTTCTTCGTCCAATCATAATACAATTACATCATACATGAACATCAATGCTCTCTTTACTAAGGTGGTGCTATCTATAATGAACAGTTTTGCCAACCGCATTAAAACATAATGACCAAACGTTCTCGGCTAAACACAACACACGTGAATGCCGAAGACCAATCTAAACGTAGCTGACGTCACAGCCACAAACTGATGTAGACGGGAAACATTTCGCTTCTCTCGTTTCAGTTGACCACATTCCGAAGCAGCAGTCGGTCGTGCCGGGCGTCGTAAACTTCCGTTGAATTGGCAGGTGCGATTTAGTATAATTTTAACAATTTTGCCGTTTTATCGAGGTCGGAGTTAATCTTCTTTCGAGTGTGAAACAACAGCAACGAGCTAAAGAGTTTCAGTCATCATCTTCATTTAAGGTGAGAAAACATGTATTACTTTAACTGTATCGGGTAGGCACCAAAGTTCAAAAATAGAGACTGGATCGTATAACAACACTTAGTCATGTTTTGTACATTCACAGTAAATATAATATGCTTTATATTACCACGCGTAATACGTTTTATACGTAGTGAGTCAGGACGTGGTGTGTTAATTTTGTGTGGTAATAGCTCACACAAAAAAATGTCTAAAATATATGTTTTCAATTTGTCCCTGAATTAAAATAGTGGGAGTAATGCTACCTTGAAAGTAGACTTTCAACATATTGTTGTTCCAATGGTAAAGTTGCGAAACTGCAAAAATGCAGTTTTTCAGTAGAAGCGAAAACAATTTTAAATGCATGTGAAAACTACAGTTTTATTGCATTTTAGTTGAAACTTAAAGCAAAATAAGCCCATTTCTAAGTGATTTACATCATACCCACAAGTTTTACACACACAAATAAATAAAGCCCTCCACCCCCAAAACAGTACAGATTCGCAACTTTACTTTGGTCTCAAATACCATGTAAAATCATTGCTACATATGCA